>KN817596.1:0-100941 GCA_000827495.1 Hypholoma sublateritium FD-334 SS-4 | reverse complement strand
CGTTCAGTAAGGCATCACTGCTGCTTCTCGAGCCAGTCAGTATTGGAAAGTAAAAATACTGATCAAAATCGTCAGATGTACAAAAGCGCACGAGCTGGGAATCAGGATACTAAGTTGAAGTTTGAAAGCAATTGAGGGTGCTCGGTCCGATCTGTGTGCTTGAAGCACCAAGCGACTTGTAACTAGGTTTACTGGTGTAATCGGAGTGTCCAACTGTAAAATGCTGCTTTAATGACCAGATTGACTGAACGACACTGTTCCTATTTCCGAGTGCAGGCGAAGCGGTCGCGATATGGGTTATCTGCTAGTGGATTCTGACGTCACTGCGGGCTCATTCGGTGCACGATTCTCTAAAAATAGATCGTCTTGATATTGTTTCTATTTCTGCGTGCGGGTAGCAAGGGTCATCCTGAGGTCAATTTTGGGACAATGCCAAGTCAATGCGGGCTCGCCCGGCGTGTATCTGGCTTATCCGTTGACACGAAGTCTGTCAGCCGGGCGTAGACGGCCAGAACCGTATAATCGCAATACCAACGAAGACCAATGTCCACGATGATGAAGTATATTTGGCTGGACGCAGACCGTGACTCTGTAGGTCTGGATAGCATCCCCACATTCTCTATTTGTAGGGCCACGATGGCGCAATGGCAATAGTTATCAATTTCCGTGGTACCAGTGGAGGTAGGATGACGGTGCAGCAAAATTTCACCTCCGAGTTCTCGCCGCGCAGGCGCAGGGCGACGGCGCGAGCCGTCGCTGATCGACCTGAGGCTAATCCTCCTGCCAAAGGCCGTGAACGAGGGAAATTTCGGGCGGGGGACTCAGACGCTCATGCAGACGAGCGAGCTCAGCCAACGGGCGGCGATGGGGGTACCACTGGCGTAGGCGCAGTCGGGTGTGGGCGAGGAGGTGCACAGGGGAAGATGGTGGAGATGGTGCAAAGATATACAGCCAGGGCGGTCGAAGAGCTCGGGCAGATGAGAGAGTATTATGACATGCGCCAGCAGGGCGACGCGGCCGCGCCGCGGGCGCCTGCTGTGCCGCCGGCCGGGCCGTGGGACGGCGGCCTACCGGAGCCACATGGACCGCCTCCGCCGCCGCGCGGGAGCCTGGTGCGCACGCTTCAGCGAGTGCCGCGAGTGCGAGATGAAGATGCCAGTGTCACCGCTAGAGGAGAAGGATGGGAATTCGGAGCTAAACGATGCGCTTTGACCGAGACAACGGAGGCATAGCGATAGCGCAGCGAGGTTTGGGGCGCGCGCGATGGCGGAGCAGCGGGAACAACAACATGCAACAGCAACAAAAACAACCACAACAAGCGCATACGTCCGCGTCGATGTCCGCGTCTGAGTAGAGAACCCCTGCGTCGGTGTCGACACCGTGGACGATGATGCTGCCGTCCGCGTCGGGATGCTCGACACGGTAAGCGGAGTCGGTCCGAAGTGATTGTGTATGCGGTTTGCTTTTGTGTTTGTGTCACTTTATTCCCGCACTCCCTCATACCCCGCTAGATCGTTACGAACTCGAATATATTATTCCTGCGCATATAATTGTACTGTATATCTTGTAATAGTGATTTGTTGTCTTGTTATTTGTTTTGGTGTTCGTTGGGCATAGACATTGGTTGGACTTGTATTCACATTCATGGCCATGGCCAACTCGACTGATAGGTGGTACAGTGCTTTTGCAGCACACCATAAATGCTGTGATGTTGCCACTGCTTCCGGATGGCGGAACTCAAGTATTGCCACAAATTCGACGCGGATACTCTCATGAATTTCTGGGATACGAAATCGGCGCGTGTCATGTGGTTCTACTATGGTCTCAGCCTAATTGAGAGACTTTGCTTGAAGGGAGTTACTAGAAACCTTTGATGAGGCCAATTCACGCGTATGCCGCGTGTACTTATCACGACAACATTTGCTGATTGCGTATTGCCACCTATCTGCAGCTTATTCTATTTATAGACGTCCGACAACACTGCCGCCATGAAACCGGGGCCCGGGCGCGGTATGTGCGCAGGGAATGACACTGGATTAATCTCCTTCTTTATTACTACGTGAATTGAGCTCAATTTAAGTGTACTTGTGCTCCGTATTTTTCCTATTATGGTAAATTTCGACGACGCAGGGAGCTGGCGAAAGGCGCACCGTGATCAAACTATGATCTACGAGTCAGTCCACTCTTTTATATGTGCCGGTTAATTCAAGGCCAGCTCGGGATGACATTTCCGCGGTGTGCGGTCCATCCTATTTGCCAAGAACACTTTGACGCGACAGATACCTCACTGTCGATGTTTCTGGGTATGCGGTCCCAAATCTCGGGAAGTGTTCCCCAGCTCCGCCTGCATACGGGCGGCGGATACACGTGTAGAGCGCGAGCCTATACATAGATTGGTTTTGCTTGCGCGATCATCCCAAGTGTTTGACGTGTTTAGCATTAAGGCGGTACACACACCACGGAACTAATTACCGCACGACTTTAACATTAGCTAGCATAACTGCTAGAGGGGTTTTGTCGCACTGGAAAGTGATTCACGATCCGCCTGTCTTGATAGATGTCTGCATGGGCATAGGCTATCCGAATCTGTTATATTGTCTCCTCTGCCATTGTCACGCACAGCTCGCACGTCCACCAACACTCCCATCCAGATCGCCGAAGAATTACTCATAACACATTTATTTAATATACAACTCACCTCCGTCTCGTGTTCGCCAAACACAGTGATCATAGCTTCCGCGATTGCGTATAAAACGTCCAAGCACACCAGCTATCGTCGTAACAACTTTTCACGCCTAACCCTTTCGTCCACCTAGCACTATGTTCACCGCCCACCATGATGCATACCAGTCCACCAGCTACGAGGACGTACTAACGATCGGCCGACCAACCCATCATCCTCGCATACAGGAGAGCCTGCACATGAACGGCGCCCCCATTCACGCCGGCTACCCCCCCGCGATGACGACAACGACATTGTCGGCGCAGGGCCCACAAACCTGCCTGTACTCCATGGATGTTCGGCCGGTGGGCCTTACCTTGGAGGGGTCAGCGCCCGGCACCTGTATGGACTTCTCTCAATATGATTATGCCATCCAAGCTTCGCAGGCGACGCACTCTGTGGAAATACCGTCAGGTAAGCTGCGCCGAGAGTCGATACATCGTGCATAAACTTACAGGCGATAGATTACTCCTGGCAGGGGCCGTCCCCCGCCTCCGAGATGGACAGCTCGTCGTATGGCTACGAGTCGCAAGGGGGCGAGGGGGTGCGCGCAGATTTTTACAAAGGCATGCCCCATGGGTACGGCGGAGAATACTTCCAAGATACCTATTCGGTGGCCTATGGTATGTTCAATTATGCCAAGAATCAGAGATGTCGATAATCACTTAGCGTCTTTGTAGAAACAGATCATTTCGGTTTCCCACAAACATCGTTCGATGGCTTAGGCGTGGTCGACAATAGTTGCGGCACTCCATCGTCAGCTGGACCGTCGCAGTACCTACAACGTCCCTTGGCAAGCTCGAGCGCATCGGCCCCCCCGCTTGCGTACGAAAACTACACGGACGGCGCAGTCACAAGCGGCTATGGGGAGTTATATGGCAATCAGATACAAGATCAGCCAAGTAAGGATTTGATACTTGCCTTGAAGGGAGTGGAATTGACCGAACTTTACAGTGGCTGAATGCAATGCTGCCAACTATTTCTCCGATGTGGTTGCCTTTGAAGACATGGAGCAGCCATCATACCTGTGGATGGGGGACAATTGTGAGTTATGCATTTGTGCGAAGAGTCAGTTGGTTGAGCATCAGTGCCTAGGTACTCCCCAATCTATTTCAAGGGAGCGTCAGTTCGTCGACAGCGGTCCACGTAGTTGCTTCCGCCAGGGGGAAATTAACAACATAATCACATTTGACCTACACACCGAAAGCGAGTATTACACAACCTCCGGGACGGTCACCGCAAGGCAAAATACAGAGCGGGACACCATAGGTCAAAGGTAATGTCTGGAAATTTCCTCCTGATAGAACAAAACGCTGACTTGCGAACGAATGACAGCGAACGGCCACATGCACCAGGGGGAATAGAGGAGGTGGCAATGTGGAAGGGGAAACAGAGGGGAGACGCACCTTCCCCACCATCGTGGCCTCCCTTAGAGGACGCAGGTATGCTAGATCATACCATTGCAAACTTGCAGCACCGCCGCTAAGTGTTCTGTTTCAGTGGCACACGCGGAGCCGCCCACTGGGAGCATCCGCCGCTGGAATGAACCTACAGTGGCAAATCCCCAGGAAAGCATGGCATATCCACCGGGGAGCTCGTGTGTACCGTTTATTCCAAGGTCCTTGTCCGTACTGACGACGCGGGTGTTCTCCAGGCGGCACCGGCGCTACGAGATCCTGCCGCCGTGCGACCCGAGTGTGCCCTCCGCGAGGAAGCAGTATTTCGGCAGGCTCAACAGGAAACAGTAGGTCACCAGGCTGTGTAGATTGCTGAGCAGGGAGAGTGGATGTATTTGCTGGTGGGTGGCAAGGTTTCTGGGCAGATGTAAGTTTTATCGATGGATGGACGTGCTAATAATAGCTCACCAAACTCGAAAATTTAGATCACATGCTTCGGCGCCGAGTCGGAAGCTTCGGCTTGACACGACTCCGTGCTTCCTTCAACTAGCTTTGTATTTCTCTCTGTGTAACTTATACCATGTAGATATTTATCTCTGCTTTTGTATCATCTATTGTTATTTCTTTTGTCAACTAAAAATCTACTGGAGGCGCGTCGCGGCGTCGGCCTCTGGTGAATCGTGGGAAAGCGGCGAGTTGTGTGGGAATACTTACTACGTAAAACGTCTGAATTGAGTTGATTTCAGCAGGGCAGCGAGAGCAGCTGATCACCAAGCAGGCGCAACTCGCGAGTACCTCAAAGTTGGTTGTCGAGAAAAATAACTATGAAGACTGTAAATATGTGATGAGTCCAATTAGATGACGCCTTCTTTTCAAAACACCAACCCGGGGCCGAAAACGAGCAGAAGACCTCATAAATCCGTGTTACAAGTCCAAGCCGTCGAGGGCGTTGCGCCCCAGCGAGTACCCAACCGCATTAGTGTACATATTTGTGAGAAAGAACTGCGAATCTGCAATTAGTGGCGTCAAGGCTGAATCAGTTCACGGGCACCCCGCTCTTTTCTCTCCCCGTCCATTCGGAATTCACGCACCCGAAAAGCAGCCAGTCACAGGACACCGCCGGAGGCCCGAATTACAGGCAGCGCTCTGGATTCTACGGAACTCTTTACGATCTCCGCGCCGCATCGCACCTGGAAATAGTGCATGTCAAACGGAGTGCAACGCCTACAGGACGTACCTTCAGCCTATTGACAGTCTGAGATTCGACCTCATAGTCTTGGGTTTCTCGCTTACACGCGCAGCGCAGAAACAACTCGCCGTGCGTCACAAGACGCTGCCGGCAGTGCAACCTACTACGAAACGCGTGCGCCTGCAAACGACGTCCGCCCCCGACGCGCGCCTATCAGCTGCGCAGCGTGCCTAGCCTCAGACCGTGTCCGCGAGATCACACCCCAACACGCTGAAGCCTGAGTAACGGTAGATTATCCACTGCGCCCGCTCGTAGCAGACGGGTTGGTATTGATATGTTCCAGGGTGGATTACAGTACTTGTTTGACGCAGTGGGCGCTGAGGACAGCGCTGAGCAGCGTTTGCCGGCATCAAATCCAAATGCTCAGTCAAAAGTCCCACGGTACTGGAAAGAAAACGCACCATCAGCGCAGACGCCTCCGAAATACTCTAGTTGATGAACGCGATCGACTGGTTGATATCAGTGTTCACAATCGCCCAGGTATTGGTGAACGCGGTCAGCTGGTTGATCATGGTGGGCCTGGTGTTCTCGATGGCTGCGCACCCACACTCTCAAACGCGTCTTGAAAACACCCAAGCGTATCTCGGCTAAATAATCAGACGGAACCTACACGACAGTACACACACCTGTATCGTAATCGAGTTTACCGGAGACGAGGCGGCGGAGCAGGCCGCAGTGTAGACCGCCTCGCGCTACTCCGTGGTCGAGTTCGCTAGAATTGGGGCGCTCTGGCGGTGGCCCAGGTTCTGACTTGCGCCATAGATGGTATCTGGAACGTTCAGGAAGACTTGTACAGCGCGCTTGCATGCGCCACAGCAGAAAGAAGGGAGAACACTGGTGAGCCCGCGCTCACGCCGTCCACGAAATTCAACGAAGACAATATTCCCGCGCTCTCCGCCGCATTCCCACGTTTGCCGGCGTACATCGCCCGACGCCGCCCTACGCATTTCTCGCACATTCCACTCCATTTACAACATCTCTACACTAGAGGAATTGCCGCCAGTGACGGCATAAACCTTGCTTGATGATCAAAGAGGAGTGGAAAAGGAGATTTCTTAAAGGCGAAACCTCGGGGAAAAACTAAGCACGAATTATGAACCCGCAACAAACCTGGTCAAGCAAGGTAACTCCCCAACGTCCTTCACCGGAACACGTAGTATCCGTACCCATCGTTCGCTCAGAAACTTATCGAAGCACGTCAATCGACACGTTAAACGCACTTCCTCCTCGTTTTAAATATTACTGTGACATTTTATCTCGGATTGAGACACTCATCCTCTACATTTCGTTTCATATTTCTATTATTTTTTATATAGAGATTAAGATACACAACATAGGTATAAAAGCTCTGTAGAACTATGTGCAAAAAACAATAAAGGAATTAATTAATGCCTTAATTTCGTTATTCTACTTCTCGTACTCGCTCTTGCCCTCGTATATCCATTGTCACATACCATAATCGCACACCAGAGTGAGGGGCACCCTCGCACCCCCATGCACCCTTCGTCAAAGCTTCTTGCGTATATCATATCATTTTATTTCGTTTGTATTTTTTTGCTCGTCGCCGTTATTCGCACGCAGGACGCTTGACAGCGTATCAACGCGAGCGGTAGGAGAAATATGTTGAGAGTGACTCTGAGGTGCGAGGATGCCCTGCAAGAGGGACACTGTCGCCTATTTATATGTTTTCTAGCCTTTTCATGAACTATTCAAGCACGCAGAACTCTAGGATTCCGAATACCATGTCGGAGTAACTCCTGATGAACGCAGGTCATGGAAGTCTCGCTGAAGCAGAGAAGCGTCCAGGGATTGCCATTTGATCGGCAGAGTTATTTTGGGCACCGCAGAATATTATATATATACCTCTGAATAAAGGCGATGTGCTTATTAGTTTCATTGCAATGTTTACAGCCATCAATATCATAGTTAAAAAGGTCTATGAAATCACCAACGGCTCACTGACCTGAGGACAGATTGCATGTTCGAGCCTGAACAACAGAAAGAGGGGAAAATACTACTTAGAAGCTAATATTATCCACTGTGAGATGATACCCCACTCCGCGAATACATCGAAAAATGCGCGAATGACTTGTCTCAGAGATTTTCCGCAAAAAAATGTTGGGACCTGGGTTCGCATCGAGTGCGATGTCAATGAGGAAATATCGTACATTCTATTTTTTTATTCGATAAGTTCTTCGCCGCATCTTTCGCAACTGTTTGAAGTGGGGTAGATACAGCTGACAACCTCACAGACAACCTCACATAAATTTTCTGCCGTCTTTGCATCGACACGTAACTAATAGCTATCACTTGCTAGTTATAGGTTTCTCTTTGTAAGCTGTTTTACTAGTAGAGAATATATTTCATGAGCTGTAATTTCATATGCTGCGGCTTGATATCGAGAGGCAGCCGTGCTTGAAATTGTCAGAGCAGAATAGCGCCAGGCCACCAGGTGGCAGGGGCATATGTCTGAGGCCTCATGTTAACAGCCCACTGGGCCACTGCCAGTGGAAGAATCTCCTCCTTATTTTGCTTGTCTTGACTCCGACTCACCCACCTAAATTTTATTCCCTTCCTCTGCCTCCCATGCACATCAGACCAGGACCATCGACGTGCAGCTCTCATAAAGTACGCATTTATTTTGATTCGGATAAAGTTGATTACCGAGCATCAAACATATCATCTGTCCGGCTTCCGACTTCCGTTACTTAGTTTACCTAGTAGTGGTGTCCACGACCGCCTTCCCAACCTCATCCGTATCGCCAGAATGGGCCGGTAAGGCTCCCTGGGTGCGGCCCCACACGCGTGCAGCTCGGCTTGCCCACCCTCGGCTCCGTGCAAGTCGCAGGCTGTGACGTTCAGCAAATTCATGCTCTTCTTCCGACTCAACATTGACATACAGATTGAGTGCGTCGCCTGAGCCACCGCGCTGGGACTGAGATCGCTGCTGCTGTGCTTCGCTTTTGGCCTGCTGCCGAAATTATATCCGTGACTCTCGCAGTGGTCCGACGAAGAATAACATCGGCCCGTGCCCTCTAAGTACAGAAATGGAGCAGTCTCTTAGTGTGGGACATAGTAAGTCGATTTGCAGTAGCCGATAATTAAAACATTGCCACTGCCAACCCTGCAGTCTCTTCTGAAACCAGACCTGCGGTGTATAAAAGGATGGCGCGCAAGGTCATAGCAGGACAACGTCGCAATGTCTATTTCGAAAATCCCCCTCGTCGTGCTCTTCTCATTCGCATACAAGCGATGCATCACACCCCCAAACCCGGCAGCGCCAAAGGCAGAGCGAATCTCTAATAAAACATTGAACACAACCTGGTATACGCAGAACATGCTAAGATACGCAAGGGTAAATATAACCCAGTCCGCTGATTTGAAAGTTTGTCTAATAGCATGGTATTGCTTAGTGTTTGCAGCTTCTCGCCGGTCTGGCAGAGGTCGCCATAATCCTCGCCGCAAACAGTCCCGATGAACCCCTCTCTAAGTTGATCCTCGACATGCTCCTCTTCGAAGGCGGGAACGCCGCAAACCTGCGTCTTACACCCGCGACGCTCGCCGGCGGGCTAATGATGATCGCCGGCACGCTCATCCGCGTCGTCACCTTCCGCTACCTCGGCCAGTTCTTCCGCTTCGAGGCGAGCATACAGAAGGACCACCAACTTATTACCGGAGGCCCGTATGCTATCGTGCGCCACCCCAGCTACACCGGCCTTCTGATTTCGCACGTTGGGTGGTTCCTCTGGCAGTTTGGTGAGGGTTCGTGGGTGCTGGAGTCCGGGCTATGGCGGACACTGCTCGGGAAGCTTGGCGTACTGGCGTTTACGGTTCTTGTGATCTTGGGCTCGATCCACCTCACGTTCGGGCGCATGTCCAGTGAAGACAGGGCGCTGCAAGAGCGATTCGGGCCGCAGTGGGATCGGTGGGCGAGTCGGGTCCGATACATGGTTGTTCCGGGAGTTTATTAGCTCTTCCTGTGAACTGTAGCGAATGGGAGGAGATTTCACTTTAATTCTTTCTATTTATCTGTCCTACATTATTTTCTTTGTCGGTTGTTTACATCGACGTGAATACTCTATTTTATTTTTTTACTTACTCTACTGGCCACTTACTCGCTATCTATTACTCGCTATCTATTACTCGCTATCTATTAGGCTTACCTACCATTTACACTTTCAATAGAGACATCTTGAATGTCAGCCTGGATGATGTGACGAATTTATATGTACTACGCAGTTCTAAATTTTAAAGCAGAACAAAGCAAGAATAAAGTGGAATAAAGAGCTAAGTGCAAGCTAAGTGGATAAATATCATATTCAGGGGGGGGGGATAGGGGATTTATCAAAGAAAATACCAAGTCTTAGGATCTACACGTTACTTTACGAATATCAGCGTCCAGCCGAGCTTGACCTATAGCCTGTAGGATAAATTCTGGATTACTTAGCGCCCAGAGCGTATTTGTCGCCGCTTGAACGCAAACGCGCTAACAAACAAAGACAATCACAGTTGCGAAATTTCGCCGCGCGGCTACGGCGGCTCTCATGGCTACGTCGCCTCAAGGCGCAGGTTCCTCCACTTCCGACCCAACATCGAACGAAAAGCTAACAAAAGTGCCGCTATGGATGCCCATATCCGCCGTAACTGCAACTCCACCACCCCGTGTCCCCATCGTTGACGTGTTGCCCGACAGTTCGTGGGTACGAGTCTGGCGCTCGCCATCCCGCTCCTCATGCTCCGTAAGCGCGGCGGCGCAGCTCGCGTAGCTCTCAAGGGCTCTGTTGCACCCCCGACGCGCAGCGCTCAGGCTAGCGCGCGCCTTCCACAGGCCGCCGCCACCTCCACCGCATCTTCAGCCGAGCCCGTCGTCACGTCGCTGCGCGAGGAGATCGAGACGCCGAGCGCCAGCGAGATGATGTCTGCGCTCGCACGCATGAACGCAAGCTCCGCCCTCATGGCCGCGAAGGCGTTCGGCATCGCCACGGCGCTCGTCCTCGCGGGTGCCGGCGGCCTCGCCTGGACCGTGCGGACCACGATGGACGTGCACGATGTGGGTCCCTGTGTCATCATCCATTGCTTCCCTGCATGCTAACCGCGCCCTGCATAGGTACGCGAATTCGGCAGTAAAATGCGCTTCTTCCTGTGGAAGTCCATGCCGAGCCTCACGGCGCGGATACACCGCGCGCCGGAGACGGAGGAGGAGCGGCGGCAGCTAGACCACGTCGCGCCCGCGGGCCATGAGGAGGAGTGGGACTGGGAGAAGGCACAGCGCCGACTGGAAGCCGCCTACAACGTGGGCGGGTTTTCTTTATGGGCGCAAATGGCAATGCGCGAAGTCGAGGCGGAGGCACGGGTCGAGCGCGCGAAACGAGAGAAGGAATTTGGAGACTCGTGACGGTTTCTATTACCTCTGTTTCTTTATTGAATTCTCTGACTCTGACGCGGGGAAATATATCTACCGTATCTGCAGAAACGGCCTTGCATGCTGCCGACAACCTCGTATCTCCTTCAGTATCATCTATCTATTCAATATCACTAATTCTGAACTGAATAGTTCCCGACCGTTCTCTACCTGCGCACTAAAACCTGGTCGGTCAATAACAACTGCCATGCTCTGCCATGGTATCTTTTTTCATCGCCTTAATTATATCGGGACCAGTTTATTCGCATCCTCCAGGGACCCGACTCACGTTCTCCCGGTCTTATATTAGTCGGAAAGCCCTGAAATTTAATGTCCGACCACTGGGCCATCTCTTGCTTCCTCGGCTCCCTTGCAACCTGCAGGCGATGTGATATTTTTTCTCGTGAAAGTGGGGCTATATTTATGGTAGGTGGGAAGTTTCAATCTACGCAAATCGCAAGTCTGATACATCAATCACGTTAAGCCGTTAAGCCCGATCCAGGAAGCAGTATCGTCCTGCTTACTCCTTGCAGCTACCAATGCCTTAGTTCGCGATAAACTTTTTGGGGAGACGAAATCCATAAAAGCGTAGCAAGAGCGGCGGGAAGGCTGTCGACCTGGACGCCTGCATCACAATGTTCACAGACGCAACGTTCACCTTGCTCAAGATACCCCTCCTTATTTTGCTTGCTCTAGACGTGAAAGCCATTTTCACGCCCCCACAAGCCCCACCGCCGAAGAACGAGGTTTTAGAAACCATTGCCTTAGACATACCCGTTGTTAGAAACTACAGACTGGCGTTGATTCGGGTGATTAATATTCCACCCTTGTCAAAAGCACACCATCTGACTCTCCCGACCCCTTCTTTTTACTAGAACGGTCAGATACTGTTATCCATCGCCGAGATCCTTCTCATCCTCGCGCGCGCCTTCCCAGACTCCCCCATCTCCCCAACAATCCTCTCCTATCTCGTTTTCGCGGGGGGGAACCCCGCGGGCGTAAAACTCTCGGCGCCCTCTCTCCTCAGCGCGCTCCTCTGGATTGGCGGCGCGCGCATCCGGCGCTGGACGTTCCGCGAGCTCGGGCGCTTCTTCCGCTTCGAAATCAGCATCCAGCGCGACCACCGCCTGATCACGACCGGCCCGTACGCGTACGTGCGGCATCCCAGCTACACCGGCCTGCTGCTCGTGACTGCCGGGTGGCTTATGTGGACGTTCGCGCCGGGCTCGTGGGTGCGCGAGAGCGGCGTGCTGGGGACGCCGCTGGGGAAGGCGGCGCTGCTGCTGTATTTGGGCTTCGGGCTGTTGCCCGCGAGCGTCCTGACGCTCACGCGCATGGCGCGCGAGGACGTGGCGCTTCGGAAGCAGTTCGGCGCACAATGGGAGGACTGGTATCGGCGCGTGCCCTACGCTGTCGTTCCGTGGGTTTATTAAACACCGAATGGGGGTCAATCTTCCTCTCGCGGAACGGTGGTATTATGCTAGACTCAAAGGGATATCGTGTACAATAATATAGAAAAAGAAGTTCTGGGAGATCGGGTTTTTCTATCGCCTATAATTAAAATATTTTCCACAGCCACCCTGCAGTTGCTCTGAAACCGGGCAGACATAGTACCGGCCCTACGATATATAAAAGGATAGTCGGAATAGGCATAGGACAACAGCGCAAATGTCTCTTGCAAAAATCCCCCTCATCGTAGCTTTCTCGCTCGCCTTCAAACGATGCATCACCTCCCCGAACCCCGCGCCGCCCAAAGCGGAGCGGTTCTCGAAGAAAACGCTCAACACCGCCTGGTACACCCAAGAGCTGCCGAAATACGCGACAGTGAGTAAATATAACGCTCACGTACATGCGCTCGCCTACGCAATATTGTGGCTAACGGCATGCCATCACCCAGTCTATGCAGCTCCTCGCGGGCCTAGCAGAAATCGCCCTCATCCTCGCCGCGTACAACCCCGACGCGCCGCTATCTAAGCTCATCCTCCGCACGCTCCTCTTCCCGGGGGGCAACGCCGCAAACTTGCGCCTCACGCCCGCGACGCTCGCCGGCGGGCTGATGATGGTCACCGGCACGCTCATCCGCGTCGTCACCTTCCGCTACCTCGGCAAATTCTTCCGCTTCGAGGCGAGCATACAGAAGGACCACCAGCTCGTCACCGGGGGCCCGTACGCGGTCGTGCGCCACCCGAGCTACACCGGGCTGCTGATCTCGCACCCGGGCTGGTTCCTGTGGCAGTTCGGCGCGGGGTCGTGGGTGCGCGAGTCCGGGCTGTGGGGGACGCTGTTGGGCAAGCTTGGTGTGTCGGCGTTTGCGGTGCTGGTAATCTTGGGCACGCTTAACCTGACGCTTGGGCGCATGTCGAGCGAAGATAAGGCGCTTCAAGCGCGGTTCGGGACGCAGTGGGACCAGTGGGCAAGTCGGGTGCGGTACATGGTTGTACCCGGGATTTATTAGACCTCTCCTTTTGCTCTCCTTCGCGAAAGACAGTTCCTTAGATTACTTTACAAAAAGTACATTGGATATATGAAATTTTATTACAGCCGAAGCGCACCTTTCAACATTTAAGCTTTAAACCCCAGTGAAAAATTGCTGCTTCGCCTGTTTGAGATCGGAAGCCTTCGGTGCTCACTGCTGGGTGGGTCAAGGGTAGGTGCAATCTTATCGGGGAAAAGTTGTGCACAGTAGGGATCATGTAGGAACACCAATCTGTATACACGGACGTTAGACCCACGGTAAGTAGTGTTTTGCGACGGTTTTGCACGTCTGGGTCTCTACTTGAAGTTTTTGGCAACCACTGGAATTGCGTTTGATTCCACGGCAGTGCGGCAACCCGGATCATGCCGAGAGTTAGCGCTCGAGCCAAAGCGTGCCACACTACCTCAGGAATACGAAATCCGCACGAAATGAAGATTCCTTATCTCTAAGGACGAGTGCGTGAGATTACCCCAGGACCCAAGCAGGACGTTTTCTCTTCTAATCAATCGGAACACAGCTAGTCTCTATATATCAGTAGCTGACCAGACTGAGATGCAAATCACGAAATATCGTCGTACAAAACAGTGTGCCACCAAGATACCGTGTGTCTGTTTCCTGGACGGACGCTTTCTGGGGTTCATTTAACACAGTATTATTGGTCGATGGCATTTATATAGGGGGTCCTGACTTACCTAGCGTGCACAATAGATGTGCACGGCAGGGCCCCGGCAAGAACAACATATGACTGGCCGTGGGCCAAGCTCCTGATCAAGGGGCGTAGATACTATCTTGAAACTTCTGTCGATAAGCAGGATGGACCACAAGAGGGCTTTCCGGTGCGATTTGATGCGCCCTTCATTGTTGTACCTTCCAACGAGTTTCTCTCGAATTCAGTTGCTTAAAATAACGAGCGGCACGCTAAATTCCATGCTATGCATTCAATGGGTAATTTATTGCGGCTCCCTAATTTGATACCTATCATGTTGCCATATCTTTCAGTGGCACGATATTGGTGCCAGACATTCAACTTAAAGGCCCCCATTATAGCCAACGCGTAACTGTGTCCTATATCACGAGGGTAAATTATTTGAAATTCGTGGCGGCCTTGAAATGCATAAAAGGATTTCGTTCAAGTTGGTAGTTCCCCGCAAGTACGCAGTACTATGTCGCTCGCAAAGATCCCATTCGTGTTTCTCTTCTCTCTAGCGTTCAACAAATGCATAACGTCTCCTAACCCTACACCTCCGAAAACGGAGTGGATTTCTCAGAACACAAGTTATACCTCCTGGTATTATCAAGTCCCCAAATATGCGAGGGTGGATGTTCCGACGCTTGCAATAACTGATATTATACTAATGTCAATACTCCCAGGCTCTGCAACTTTTTGTTGGGATGGCTGAGATTGCCTTAATAGTCGCAGTTAATATCCCTGACTCCAAACATTCGAGTCTTATCATCAAAGCTTTGCTCTTCAAAGACAGCAATGCCGCGAACTTATGCATTACCCCTGCCACCCTCGTCGGTGCGATCATGACGATGTTCGGAACGCTGATCAGAATTTCCACTTACCATTACCTCGGCAAGCACTTCCGCTTCGAAGCAAGCATCCAGAAAGACCACGAGCTCATCACCGGCGGGCCCTACTCAGTCGTGCGCCACCCGAGCTATACGGCCATTTTATTTACACATTCCGGATGGCTCTTGTGGCAGTTCGGTTCTGGATCGTGGGTCAGGGAATCGGGCCTGTGGAGCACGTTGGCTGGGAAGGCCGTTCTAACCACGTTTGTGGTGCTCGTTATATTGTTTTCATCCGTTATAACGTTTGGGCGGATGTCGAGTGAGGATAAAGCCCTTCAAGCACGATTTGGGATAGAATGGGAGCAGTGGGCGAGTAGGGTTCGATATCAAGTTATACCGGGTGTCTATTAGCTCATCTTATTTACGAGAAAGGAAACATACGTATATTCGGTTATGCTACAAATATCGTATGGCCACATGTAAATTGAAAGTACTTTCTACTGGGCGGTGAATGCGCTCGCTTGTATTTTGTACAGTTTTGGATATTCACCATCTTTATTGAATAATTCTTCATGTGACCCTACCTCACAGACGGAGCCATCCTTCATGCATCTATGTATTCGCCAAGTGAGTGGACGACAATGACCATAGAAATTGGAACAAGCATACATAATCTGATCAGCATATTTGGTCAAATGTCCGAAGCGGTGGGTGACAAAGACCAAAGTCTTTCCATCTCGGACCTTGATGAGGTTCTCGAATAGCTTAAGCTCAGACTCTGCGTCCAGAGCAGAGCTAGGCTCATCCACGGCCACGAACTTGATTTTCCCCGATTGAAATCTCATGAAAGAACGTGCACTGTGAGGAATGCAGCGTTAGCAGTCTTTAGCGCCGAAACTTCGGATGATCAAAAAACGCTTACGCGACAACCTTTTGGCGCTCGCCACCGGATATATCGATATTCTTACGCAGAGCGTCCATTTCCTTGTACAAGACATGTGTCTTATTTCTGTACAAATTAATCTGGAACGGCTGGATAATAGGCTCGAGGAAAGTGCTCATGCCATCTTTGAGTTTCGAGATAAACTCAATCGCCCCGCCCTGTTCTGCGGCCTGTTGGACGAGCCCGATGTCTTTTACTTTATCCGGATACCCGAGCCCAATATTCTCGTGCAGTGATAACGGATAAAGTTGATTGTCCTGGCTTAGAAGTGCCGTAGCTTCGTGCAGGTCGGACACGATGTATTCTTCAGAAGGCCTGCCATCGATTTGCACTGTGCCAGAGGTCGGGTCGTAGAGACGGGATAGAATACGAATGAGAGTAGACTTCCCACTTCCATTGGAGCCCACAATAACGATAAGTTGCCCTGCTTGAATTGTCAGCGAGACGTCCTTCAGTGCCGGAGACGTCTTTTGCGTCCCGGGATACGAAAAATTAACACCGCTGGAAATGAAGTGTTACAATTGTTGACTCTTCGCGTGAAAGTGTAAAGCGACTCACCCCAACTCAAATGACATTCCCCTTGAAGGATTTCCCGTGCTGTGAGGATATGGAATGATGCCAGCGTTCATGGGATTTCGGATCACGGCCTCACTGGCATCATCACGGTAAATGTCTTTCAAGGATGATAAACTACGTTTTATGTCCCCTCCCCGGGTCAAAGTGCTTTGCAGTGAGAAGTGAAGATAAGTCGAAGACTGCTGTAGAAGAGCAATTGACGAGATAGAGAAATTTTCTGGATTCAGAGCAGCATTGAGCGCACAGAAGATCTGTGTGTCTAATCGTTGAAAGTGTTGCCAAATAATCAGAAAATACAAGTACTCTACCATTGGAGCAAACTCTGTAGCTTCCAGCAACATGCGCGTGACGAGAGGCCGCCCGTTATATAGCTGCTGAGATGGGTGTTCGGTATTCAAATTTCCCAAATTACGATGTCCACTTCTGTACTCTGAAAGTGTGCATGAATATAACTAAATTATGAAAACGGAGGGTACACAGCACATACCGGATATTATCCACCCTGCCAGCCCGCCACTTATGATATCTTGTCGCAGAGTTCCATCCGCAAATTTTTCAAGTGACTGGATCCTCTGATATGTAGGATTTCCTACATATCCAAAACAGACTGAATTTACAATGCAGTGGCTATCAAACAGCGCACCGGAAAATATATGAATACATATTCGTACCTTTATCCCAAAGGCTAGGTGCTAAATAAGTCGATAAAATCGGGTGAGCTAGGGATATGATGACAAACCACGGTCCTCCCGTAGACCGCGATGCATGGGCTATAAAAGCCAATTGACCTCCGCTCCTTAGGACGTCAGTGATCAAATCCACAATACGCTCCAATGAACGATATGCTTCGCCAGCGCTGATCTCTGACCTGCTGGCCGCCTCTAGCGCATATAAACAAACGATTAGAAAGGGATATACTTGTAGATGTTGAATACGTGCCTTGTGATGCTGCAAGATCAAGGTGTAGATTTGACTTCATAAGTTTTAATTGAAAGTAACTAGAGACTTTGGCTCGAAGAATTCCATGGCAAGTGTTGCTATCATTCGGATTCGGTTACAGGTTCCATTCCCATCAGAAACTAGGTACACACCTATACCACTTCAATAAGACGAAAAAGAAAGAACACGCGAGTTGTGACAATATCGAGGTAACGACTGTAGAAACATTTGGTTTCCTTTCAACAAGTCCAATCTCAATCTGCACGAAGTTTGAGTGAAGAACCACATCATAAATAGATAAACATACTGCTCTGAGTAGCTTATCAGAAAACCCGAGGATCAATATTTCCTCCAATCCTTCTGCTAATTTGCAGACGAGATAGATGATCAAGTGATAGGGAGCGACGTTATATATGTCAACAAGCAGACGCAGACAAAATGGGACAGCTTTTTCGAATTCTATCCAAAGCTTCCTCGGGTCCTGGAAAACGTTTGAGGGTACTTCAGTACGTAATGTCCACACACCAAGTTGGCGTTCTTCAATCTTTATGTTGTCGGTATCATCCTTGATAGATGATTTTTCGTAGGGAGACATGATCATGATCATGGGGGATGTATACTGGCGAATATTATGAACTTTATAGGCCCCTGGGCGCTTTCAGCGCGCAGTATTGGTGTGCACTGTGCGGAGTCATCGGCAGCTTCGTCACCGTTCTTGGGCTTTTTTGCCGAATCCTTGACCAATCAGCATGCGTGCAACAAATATATTTTTGCTTTTGCTGTGGATTCCATACAAGTTTACGTGAAGACTATCTTGCGCCAAGCATGCGCGCAAATGAAAGCAACCCATCGGGGACTTGCTAGAACGCGTGAACTTCGAAGCTAAAGGGAACCGTCACAACAATATAAGCGCCTGACATGTCCTTCAGAAATTCACCCTGCAATCGACATCAATCAGACCAACAAGAATTTCTCGGACAGTCGCCGAAATCAGACTCACGGCATTTGAAATACCAGACACTAAGAATATAAGCACAGCTTACAAGCACAAGTAGCGCACCATACACTCTCTATATGTATACACAGCAAAGTACCACCGTGCGGCTCCGGATCATGAAATGACACTGCCCACTTGACGGAGTCCACCGAAGACGAAGTTGCTTTAGTATATGGTGGTCAAGAAGTGCCTGGATGAGTCAAGAACATCATCGGAGGAAACCAATTCTTTTTTCCGCACACCATTTTCCCAACGCTCATACCAGATCTCGTTCTTCGTGCCGCGGCTATGGCCAATGTCAACCCGAAAAAGACTGTCACCCTTTAAGAAATACCCAGCGACTGTGTCTGATCGCGCTTTGAGAGTATCCAGGATAGTGCTTGGCCTGTTGTCTCCAAGATGTGCCACGAATGAAAGCACGAGAGTCTTTAAGCGGGGCGGTATCACGAGCGGTATGTCCTATTCATTTCGCGTTAACAACAGTCGACTCAAACAAAAATGAGACCCACTTGGTTGCGATCATCGTATCCTACAAGTTCCAGGAAATCAAGCGAAACAAGGCTGCTCCCGATGACGTTGTATTCGACTATGTTGCGTTGAACGTCGAAAGTCAGAGATCGCAGGTTCTGAAGCCCTGAGAACAGCCTTGGTATGCGGGCCTGGACGTCGAGCTCACCGTGAGCGAGATCAGACAGCCAGTGCAGGCGTTGTATTTGACGGCCCGGAAGAAGGGCCTCGACAACGTGTAGATTGCCTTCCAAGATTCTGAGGTGGGGAAGTGCGGTTCGAGAAACCATGACACGCCCTCTGTGGATCCACCGCAGGTGTTTCAAAGCGTTTTGTGTCTCCAACCACGGGACGAACTGGGCGTTTGCTTCAATATCCATCTGAATCCAACTGAGGCTCTCAAGCTGGAAAGTCAGCGTGTGCATTGGGATCACGTTCATGTCGCTCCCGAGAGCGAGGACGGACAGTTGCGTTAGGTTGACCATGAGCGGAAGGCATGCCGTGAAGAGTTTCCAGTAGATTGTGCGTAGCCTGCCAGCCAAAGGCGGCACGCTATAGCTTTTGACGAAGTGTGCCAGTCTGAAGTTGTGTTTGAGAGAGGTTAGGAGCTGTACATGCCTCTTGGGTGTAATATCACGCGGGGCATGGTATAAGACCCTCTCCGCCTCGAAGTGGAATACTTTGCAAACCAAGGCTAGCATACAGAGCGTTCGGGAGTCCTTAATGTTGGCGAAGATATTGTGGAGGAGCTCCACGGGGACGGTGGGGGTGTCGGGCATCGTGGAGTGCTGCTCGAGCGGTGTGAACCTCAGCAGGGCGATCGAACTAAAAAGCAGAAATGCACGTACGTTAGAATGGGACTGGGCGCTGCCGAATTTTCCTGTGGCGGAGTCAGGGTCTGGTTGATATATATATTACTTTGTGAGCAAGCGCTCGCCTTTTCCTTTCACTCGCTGTAGAACCAATACAAGGTGCCTGTCAAGTATTCGATCGTCCCACAGCGCATCGTATCAGACAGTACATCGACATCACTCTATTGAATGACGTAAGGATCGGGGTTATCGCTGTACTGTTACCACCGTATTATCTGACTCGTTCCTGTGTAGTCAATGTTCTGGGTTCACTGGTATGTTTGCATTGAAATATCCGTACTTTTGACATAGACGATTGGGTATTCCTATAGAAGATACTGGTCAGAATGCAAAATAACTAAGATAATATCCACTTACAAGCAGGTCCGAGGTGAACGGTTCGCCTTAGATCTGCAGGGAATTCGCTTCCAATATGCCAAGTCGAAATCAAAGCGCATGCCAATGCCATCAGCCCGCGATTACTTTTGGAACACAAGTTACGGAAAAAGGCCACGCACTCCTACCTGATAAAAGAAAGAAAATATCTCAGTAATTCAATTTGCTTCACTATGACCTTTGAAGCAATACGCTCTAACGCCTCCAAAAAGCGTTCCAACATCCCTCTTTTCAAATTACAAAGCTTTTCTGAGAATCGCAAGTAAGACTCACGGACATTGTTGAATCAGACAGATAAATCTTCTTTGAGAATACCGCTCTCCCAGCGCCCGTACAGACGCCAGGTGATGATAGACCTGAAAATTTTGTCATCCCGGCATCATACCCACACCGATGACCTGTCTCTGCTTCCATTTTCGATGGCAAAAAAAGAATGGAGAGGTGCTTCATCGAGCATTTTATTAGTGGGACGAAGTCGTGGATAATAATAATTTACAGAACGGATGAGTTCATACTGGACTATGCGTAGAGTCTCTTCGTCATCATCCTACGTTGATAATCCAATATGACAGGGACGAAGTCAAAGAGCCCGAAGTCAGGCCAGTAGGCGGGGGAAAACTGAAGCTGTGTATCTTCAGAACACTGAAGGATATCAATGAGAATAGATTTGGAACTGCAGCCCCTGAGGTGCGCACCTGCCAGAGCATAAAATCACTCAGTCGTTTGACACCACTCGTTCGAACAAGGATGTCAAGAGGCGGACTTCCTCCCAATGAAATACCGAGTTGCGAATTGATCTCCTTTTCCGTGATATATCTAGTAATGCTGAATATTTGATGGAGATTATGAAGAACGAGACCACATACGAGTCTTCGTAGCTTTGGGCGGTCGCATCGCGCACACAAGTCTCCATAGCAAGCGTCATCTCTTCACGCGAAGTATATGACATACATAAGTTTAGAATGGAACTAAAGCGGGCCTATCACTAATAAGACTTTGTAATGAGAACGTAAAACACGTACCGCTTATTATGACGCGTCAAGTGTTCTGCTTGACGAATGGCTTTCTGTACAGATTCAGGTAATAGCTCTGTCCTGCCAACGACGTTCAGTCGGACACCATACTCATTGAGCAGATCGCTGTACCTTGACGTCAATTTCTACGCAACGCCAAATCTCAAAACGGACCCACCCATGGTTGCACAGCTCAACAAGCTTCTCCTCTGCGAGTTGCATCAGTGCCGACACCTCCACCGCCGACCGTTTGAAGTTCTCTGACGAGAACGCATATGCAGACACGCATCGAATGTTAAGTCGTAAGCAAATCTCCAGCGTCTTCGGAGCGCGTTAGCGAGATACCTTCACGCCGCTCGCAGAGACACCAGAGGACTCACTCGTCGTAGCGCTACAAAGCCTTCGCTGTGCCCTTGCTGCACGGCCTGGTGTTTCCTGCGCGCATAACGCCGATTTCCATCCATTACGAAGCCAACATGTTTAGGTATGGGTCCAGCGGCGAGGACGCTGAGGAGGAAATTACGGGCAGCGGTGGCGACCTGGCTTTGAAGCCAAACTAGGCCACGTCGAAGAAACATAAAGGGAAGAATTAGGCGTGAGAAGATTATTTAACCTCACAGTACTATGTCATCATCAACGTGTTCTGGCCTGATCTGGCCGCTGTCTATTTTTAGGCAGAAAGGCTACAGAGTTGGACGCCAGTTGGACTTGATGTAGTTGGACACCCGCCAAACATGCGCTGGATTACACTGGACAGAGAATTTACATACAACACTACAGTTCTCTTCGATCTTACATTATGATGATTGGCTTGTCTCGGGTTATTATATAGGACCTTTGAATGCGAGCCTGTTCAGAATTTACTGCCACGCCGCCGCATGAACCTCCGCTTCCTTTGCCGCCGTCATGATGAGTTCTTTCTTCTCCTCCGACCTCGCATTGAGATCATATACAAAGGGCGACGGACGAATCACCAATCCGCCAATAAAGTCATCCACAAGCGGGAGTACAGGCTTCCCCGCCGGGTCGCACATCGGCGCGATGTCGAACGCCCAGAGCATCCTACGCGGTGAGTTATCCTTTTTTGCAACATAAAGGAGGCGGAAGATATCAGACTTACCGAGATACGATGATAAAAAGCGAGTTCTGCGCGACGTGCATTCCGGGGCAGATGCGCCGCCCAAAACCAAAGTAAAAGGTCGAGTGCGGGCCAGCGGCGAGATAGCGCTCCGGATCAAACACCTCGGGGGAGGGGAATAGCTGGAAGGAAGCTTATAAGCGAGAGAATTAAGTGCATAAGGCATGCGGTATCACCTCTTCGTCCTTGCTCATGGTACTGAAATTCGCAGTTTGGGATGTCGGGAGGGAAATCACGCTTAAGCAGGTTGAACAAGACGCACTACAAGTTCGCAACTACCATGCTTCCCTTCGGGATATGCATGGTTTCGTATGTGTCATCCGCGATGACGCTGTGTGGCACTCCGAGGGGCGCGATGGGCCGCCATCTGGTTGTAGGGTTCATGTTAAACAGATAGGCGCAGAGTTAGGCAATATAAGCAGCAGATGGCGCATGGACGCACCGCATCACCTCGCTGATTAGCGCGCGCACGTACGGCAGCGCGTCCGCGTCGTCGAAGTCCGGCATGCGACTGGATCCCACCACAGCGTCGATCTCTGCTTGCGCTTTCCGCATTGTGTCGGGGTAATGCAACATAGCCACTGAAATAAATTAGCCTACAGCCGGAGAGACAAAATCTGAGCGTGGATGACCTACAAACAAACACATCGAGAGTCGACGTCACCTGCATCGCCCAGCCAAGTTAGTTCTGGTTTCAACGAACCCTAACAGAAGAGATAGAACGTACAGTGGTGACCCCCGCACTAAATGGCGCCGACAAAGCGTAAGCCGTCTCCAGGTCGCTCAGTCCGAAATCTGCCTGTTTCTCAAGACCGCGCTGAGCAATGGAAGGTTGGGCGACGCCTTCTCTCATATCTTCCCGCACATTCTCCATGAGAGACAAATACAGCTTCTCATCGCTTGCTTTCTGTGCCTCGGGCTCCCACCGGAACCATTGCAAGAATCGCTGTAGGATTTTTTGTAAAATTGTAGGCGATTAGGTAACGCATATGAGAGGCCGCATGGGCATCTTACTGGGAGCTTTAATAAAATTGGCCACTAAGGTCATGTCATAAGCATAGGAAATGAGTAGGATTCTTCAAACAGATACATACGGCTTCGACGATATATTGTCCTTGAGTGCTGAGCGTCGACAAAGATGCCACAGTCAACGCAATGAATCAGTCTAGTAATCGACTCTGCGACCGGCCAGACGCCACTCACCTATATCTACACCCCGACGACGCTCCAATTAACAATTTTTCATGGAATTCTCGGGAAAGCAGTGACATACCTGATATAACCTGAAAGTACCATCCAAATGATAATTTAGCAAGACGCGATCAGCAACAAAGACTTGAGAGACTGGCGCACATTCGTCGACCTGCTGCTGTGCGAGCACCATCGGATCCTGCAGCGACGCGATCCGCCGCCCATAGCTTATGCAGAACGCGATCGACACAGAAAACCTAATTCCAACAGACAGTAAGAAGAAATATCTCCACGGGTATACGAACACAGGTTAGGCAACGCAAACAGCCACCCTGCTGTGCGTGAGCCTGCGGGGACGCACCGCCGAAAATGCGAATAGCGCGCCATTGGCAAGTCCTCCTTGAGTAGGTCGCGCATGAGAACCGCCGCCTCAACGGTCTGAAGGGGTTTGAACCTCTGCGATGCCTCGCCGCTCATCCCCGCGTGCATAAGCTAGTAGCCACAGAACGCCTGACATCAGCACAACGCGCTCAACACTAGAGAAGGAAGACACTGCGCCGCACCGATCGCCAACTCCGCCAGCGTGCTCCGTATGGCATCCCCAGGCCGCGCATACCACCTGACAGGATCTCGCCTCTATATAGTATAAATCACCGTCACGATTAACTTCGCGTATGGACGTGTCATTAGAGTGCACACCCACGCCATAATGTTGCGTGGCCTGCTCGAGTAGATACTACCGCGCTTCTCGAGGAGATCCGTCGCTGCCTTGATGGTCCCCAAGACTGAGCGTAGGGTCAAAAGTGCACCAGTATATAGCCCATTAGAGGCTTCCCACCTACGACGACGGTCTTGCCCTGGTACACGGATGCTACGTGGCCTGGAGACAAGACATGACTAACCATTAGGCCACAAGAGCATCAAATTTTTGAACGGACCATATTGTTTTCGCAGCGCATGAAACCGGTTCCAGAGAGGTACACTAGACACGGCGCTCTGAGCACCTAGCAACCGTGGGCGGGGTCCTGGGGGTAAGTTCGCGGCTTGAGACGCGGAAAGCGCCCGAAAGAGGAACGGCGCAGCGACGAGGCATAGGACCAGGGCTGCCACAACAGTGTTCATGTCTGAATGGAAAGCGTCACCGTCGATGTAATGTTGGGAGGAAGCAGGAGGCCGGCAGTCAGGCATCTGAGTCGAACCTATATATAAATAGCATATGATGTAACACTGAGTGTGGCAACTTCGCATGACTAAAACGCAACTAAAACGTTACCGGCGAACTTCAATTCTTACTTGTCCGCCTTGCGTCTGCCTCTTCCGTACGTTGAAACATCCGTTCTTCGAGGAACTAAAAATCCCATAGATAAAGGACCCACAATGATAGCAAAATGATAGTTAAAGTATTCGCCAAGTGTACGCAACCTGCGGTGGGCCGAGGACGAGCCTGAGACTCGCTTCACCATCCAGACTTGTGGTACAATTCTAGGTAGTCGAGGCAACTAAGAACCTCAGAAAGCACGCCAAAGTCTCTGGTCCGAAATCGCTGAAAGTTACCTGTTTTTCGCTCTGGCCTTTATGGAAAATTTGGCTCGAAGCCTGGAATAGAATTCATATTTTGAGAATATTGCGAGCCTAGAAATTCAGCTTGAACTATGGTGGCGGCTCGCCTTCATGCTATCGCCTAGCTTATGATAATGGAGAATAAATACATTCCCATTTATCTAATGGGTGTTGACATTGAGTGTCCTCAGATCCAAAACACGAAAGAAAAGGAGGCATCATACGGTCCCTGCCGTTCTAAATTTCTACTGGGTATGTAGAATGCTCGTCAATCGCCAATGTACCGCCGCACTACTTCTATCAGCGGTACTGTCCATCGCGCTTCGTCGAAAATGACCGCGTGGTCCAGCACGGGATTGAACAGCACCTCGAGCTTTCCTCGAGGATATACGCGTGTCGAGCTCGCCTGACTCCGGCTCATATAACCACCCACCATCGAGGGCGCCTCGGCATGGGAACCACCCGGCCGAACCCAGTGAGCCACGGAGCCCGCCTCGCCGGAAAGATATCGGCGCACCGCTTCCGCAGGTACGATCTGGTCCTTCCCGCCCAATACGACCGCGACACTCCGCCCGCCATCGATCCACTCGTCAACATCCTCACGCCACAAGCCGCCCTCTGCCCAGAAAAAGGAGCGGAACAGCGTGTGGGCGACGTCTGCATCGCGCGACGCGAAGTACCATAATTGCCACGCCGCGGGGGCCGAGTACCACGCGCGCCGCGGCGGGGAGGCAGCATCCTCGACAGTGGGCGTGCTACCGAGGCGATACGGGCACACAGTCGACGGTGACCGGTATAGGAAGTTATGCGCCACAGTGGGATTGGATAGCAGGATTGGGATAGGGTCGACGAGGACGAGATGTGCAATCTTTGCATTCAGTCCGCTGGCCTGCGCGCCGGACGCGGTACCCTCGCGAATGATCCACCCCGCGACAAATGTCCCGTACGAGTGCGCGCTGAGTACGATGCTGTCCCATCCAGCTCCAGTAAGGAGGGGCTGTCGTGAATCAGTGGTGTCGCCGGTCGCACGCAGGGACTCCAGAATCAAGTTCAGAGACGTTAGCATCTCTTCGCGCGGCGGGACAGAGCGCGGGGTCATGTGCATGCAGATGGACATCATCTCCGGGAGAAGAATGCCAGCAGTGGGACCTGCGGATATAAGCGAGCGGAGAAATGGGATATATGGATATAGGCCAATCTAAATGTACAGCTGAGTGGATTGGTCTTGAAATTCGTATTTACACGCACCCCGATGCCGTGCAGAAATACTAGAGGATGTTCCGAGCTTGAAGTGTGAGGGCGAAGCCAGTAGGGGGTAACAGCTCCATTTGGCGCGTTGCGAGAAAGAAGGTAGAGCACGGGCCTGGGGGGAAACGTGCGTCGCCACTGCGCATCTCTTGGTGTATAATGTTTGAAGCCTAAGCTCGTCAAGATTATCGACGTATACGTATCAACTAACGCAACAACCTGAGATCCGGTTACAATGCACATGATATGATAGTTAAAAACAACTCACAAAGTACCACAACAACGGCCTGTGTAACATCTTCACGGGGTCCAGGGTGATCCTCATGCTGCGCAGTTCTGCAGAATTGGATCGTCCGGGTTTCAGTGGTGTTCCCAAAAGCCTTTCGATGCATTCGATGTAGCCCGTGATCTCCTCCTGATGCTCTTCAATGTTTGTCTGTTCTCTGGACGTCGAGAAGAGCGCCCAAAGCAACCAGTCAACTACATCCTCCCTTCGCGGTGGCGTTTCATTCGGTAGAAACCAGCCTCTGGGATACGGTAAGCTTGTGGGGGCCCCATGACTCTCTGCAGCGACACATCTATCGAAAAGGGCCTTTCGCTGGGCAGATGTCAGCCGCAGCGGCGCTTTTCGCGGGGGCTGAGTCCGCGTAAACATGTTATGAACACCTGGCATGACAAGAGAAGCTCACCGCCTGAAGACGTGAGTGCCTAGGAAGGTAGACGAAGAGGTAAAACGCGGCTTCTGAAGCCGCAAGGAGGCCGACAGGTAAATAAAACCAACTATGTTTGAGCATGCAAGCTGCCAGATAGGCGATGCTGGCTGGGGCCACTGCGCGCAGACCTGTTATGCTCAGTCGAATGGCGGCATAATCGACTGGACCATTGCCAATCATTGAGAAATGTGGAAACAAAGATAGAGGAGCGTTGGATACCGTTGGATGAGCGCCAGCATCATTGGTTGCATCGTGGAAGGAGGTAAAAGCTGTGCACATGCCGGACCGTCTGAATCGGATATAAATACACCCGCCCTGTTGGCCCTGGAGGATTCCGAACGCAGATGCTGAGTGAGGACTGACTCAAACTCGCAGCTACTAATGGGCCGGACATTAATTGAGCGTTATTATTCAAATTTAACGAGGACTGTCTTTTTGAGTTGTGGGGAAAAAAGGAGATATCATAATCTGCTGTAAAGCCCTGGCGCTCAGCGGAACGTGAAGCCTTGAGGGTGAAGTGGAAGGACAATAGAACTGAAAGTTTTTGGAAAGTTGAACGAGGAATAATATTGCCCATTTGGCCCCAACGTCGTAAATTAACGAAGCTCTGGGCGACCAATATGTATTTGTTTGCGGTTCCAAGAAACAGTCCTCCGAACGGCCGAAAGCCGTTTAGACACGAAATTAAATGTCCGTCCGCCCACCGTTTATGCCTGCTCTTATGACCTGTTCCTATCGGAAGAGAAAATAGCCGACTTGTAGCTGACATTTAAAGGCATGGTTCTTTTCTTCCAGATATTTTAGGACTGAAAGGGATGGATCTTAATTAAAACTTCTCTGTTAGATCCGCTTCACAACACAAGCTCCAAGCTTTGAACACCATGTCTTGACGTTGAAATACATCAAACGAGGACGTACAACTTGTTCAGCACCAGCAAACACCATATTTGACCTAGGCGCTTGATAGGCGCCCAATCGCTGAGTGTACCAAGAATAGGCGGTCAATATTCAATTCCCAGGTGTACCCGGGTGTAGCCAGGTTACCGCATATAGGGCGACATTTTCATGTGAAGTTGCACCTTCGAATTCCATACCTCTGATCGTCCTGTAGAGCCTAATTGAACCTATTACCACATGATCGTTAGTATCTTCCCGATGAAGGGTGTCATGGGATAATTCGAAGTCGACGCAGCGAACACAATTAATTGATGCTGGGAAAGGTGTAAAAAGGGTACTGTCCCATAAGAAATCATTGGATATTTTTCTTTTTCCTCTGCTATAAAAGTGGCTCTTTCAAACGACTGGTGGACCATATCGCAACTATCAACACCTCTCAGCACTCACTACAATGTCGACAAAGACTGTGGCCTTGGCAGGTAATGGTTTTATCACGACCGTGCCTCCAGGAACAGTCGAAGTCATCAACAGCAATGGCCTCGCCAATTGGAACAACGCGAACACCATCACCAGCATATACTTTCGCATGGCCTCCGCCGGCTCTTTGACGGTTGGGCTGAACGCTTACCTCGCGGGCAGTAATAACAGCACCGTCAGAGTCACCGTCAACGGCACCGCGTTCACCATCAATCTCGCGGGCACCACCCCCAAAACCTATCCTGTCGGTACCATCAGTGTCACCGCTCCCGGCTATGTGAAGGTCGACCTACAGGGCGTATCCAAGGACGGTGCATTTTTTGGTGATGTGTCGGGCTTGAACGTGACCACCGCCACCGCGCTGAACTTCGCCAACGACGCAGCAAATTATTACTGGTCTCGCCGCGGCCCATCGGTTCACATGAACTACACCGTCCCGGCCAACACCGAATATTTCTACAACGAAGTGACCGTTCCAGTTGGAGAGGATGCCGTCGGTTCGTACTTCATGGTCGCGGGCTTCAACGGTGGATACTCCGGCATTCAAGTCAGAGACAACGATCGCTGGATTCTTTTTTCCGTCTGGGACGCAGATAACGGTCAGAAGACCACACTCGTAAGCAAGGGCGCGGGAGTCGTCGACAACAGCTTCGGTGGTGAAGGTACCGGAGGGCAGGCATACCTCGTATTCAACTGGGTGGCCGGTAACACCTACAAGTTCATCACCCGCATTCGTCCCGATGGTGCCGGTAGCACGCTCTACTCGGCGTGGTTCTTCGCGCCCGAGTTGAATACTTGGCGCTACCTTGCCACCTGGAAGCGTCCCGCCACCACTGCATATCAGTCCGGAACGCATTCATTCCTCGAGAATTTCCTCGACACCAGAGGCTATGTCGGCCGGCGGGTGCTGTACAATAACCAGTGGGCGCGCAATGTCAACGGCACCTGGTCCGAGCTCACCACAGGCCGCTTCACCGGCGACAACACTGCAAATAACGCACAACGCATGGACTATGCTGGGGGCGTGGAGAGCGGTCGCTTCTACCTTCGCAACTGTGGCTTCTTCCCTGACTATGTACCACTCAACCAGACCTTCAACCGCCCGGCTACCGGTCAACAACCGACAGTCAACGTGAACACCCTCCCGACCTCATAAAGCGAAATCCGGAAGGACTGCCTGACGTGCGCAGCAAAGGTACATATTACTACTTCCCGACTTACACCATCGATTAAATAATTACTTCTACATAGAATCCAATTTCCACATCATCCCAACGTTAACTGGCGGTCCTTGTTTCTTTTTCCGTCGCTTTAACCAAGTAATTTCCGAAGAGCATGTAACAGTTTTGTTGAATGAGATTGTGCGCTTGAGCATACATTGGCCTAATCGAACTTCCGCTCGCCCTGTCTGTATTCGCAAATCCGACTAAGTGCCAGATGTTGGCGTTGTCATTTATTTGTGTCTGAAGCCTGTAACAAAATATCAAGGTAAGTAGCTAGATAGCTTTGTAAATATTCATTTTCAATCAACAACGCATCAGTATTCAAAATGTTTCAACAACTCTAGCCGCCGCGGAAATCACCCCGACAGGCTTGCTGTGGAAGTCCAAGACGTTACCACCCCGGTACAGCACCAGATCCGGAATCAAGAAGCGAGATCGTTCGAGACCCAGGGCCTTGTGCAGATTCGTCGATGCAAGTGCCAAGGCCTCTGATTTGCTGATGGTACCGTTCGCCTCCAGTGCCACCTAAGCAGAGTCAGAGGACGGGTCGTGTCGGTCTAGCGCCCAGACTCACCCAGGCAATGTCGAATCGAGTGTTTCGTGCAGCGGATTCGTCTGTGACACCAATCGCCACATTCACGCCGGCTTTCAGAAGTACTGTCACAGCGCTTTCCTGGGATAGCGGCGGACCAGGGAGGCTAAAACAGGATAATATTAATCACAAAGATTTTTACAATTGGTCAACGAAATGTACTTACATCCTCCTTTTTTCCCAGTTCCCGGGATATGGTCTCGGTGACGTCAAAATAACACTGACACCAGCGTCGGCAATCTCTTGCGCTAGAAGGTGTGCCTCTGAAGCACCCGAGAATGTAAGTTTGAGTGTATTTCCTGTTGACTTTTCGTAGTCTGCCTTTAGCTCGAGCAATGTAGCTATGATATCTGCATTCTCAACAGAGATGACTAAGGGCGCTTTTCCCTGATGGCGGTCAAGTTAAATCCAGATATGAAAGTATGAATGAAAAATACCTACTTCGCGAACCTTCATCACCGTAGCTCCTATCTGCCCTGATTCTTCCGCATCTCCAAAGAGCAGTGCTCGTAGAGTTGCAACTTGCGTGCTGACGCTAACTTTCTGGCTGAAGCTTAACGAGAAGTGCACCGCGGTTTCTTGCTGTATGATCGCGCCCCTGGAGAGGGCATGGGGCGCTCCAAGCCGGAATGCTGTTGATACTCCGCGCAAGAAGCCAGACCCCGTTGGCGCGGTGATCGCCGTCGTCACGCCTGAGCGATATGCGAGGCTGCACAATGCAGATCAGCATGGCAGCACGGACTAAGCTGAGATAACATACAGCGCTCCCCGCCCTTCAAAAGCAAGGCCATCGACGGCTCGGATCAGACCTGTGTCGGCGATGAGAGCAGGCAAATCGCCATCATTGAGCGGGTCGAGCACCGGCCCGTCGTTCGTAGACGGTTCAAGACGTATCTCAACGAGCCCAAGGGGGGAGCCGTATGTTGTGAGCCCCGGTCCTATAGCACCGCCATCCAGATCAATGACTATCGCATCTTGCGCGCCGGTCAAAGATGCATCGGAACAATCCTCTGCGGGGCCTTCGGTACAGATTATTTGGCCCTGTTCGACGATCACAGTCCTGCCATCAGGGTAATTTACGCTGACGTCGAAAGCTGTCTCGAGTCTCGGTTCATCGCTAAGGTTGTCAAAGCCGACCAAAGCCTTGACGCCTGTGATCCTCACCCTACCTGAAAGCTTGTCCCCCGTGAGTGGAGGGAGCCCCTCCCATTCTACAGTGGAGTTTTTTTCTTTATCCCAGTCTGGCGTAGCGGGGAGGTCTTGGAATTCTGCAGGTTTCGAAAGAGAAATGGTTCCTTTAAGTTGAGCAATACCATCGATGTACACCTGAATTGGTGTTGCACCGAGAGCGAGAGGATGGGAATCCCAGACAACGATATCTGGCCTGGGGCATCAGGTCGATACTGAGCTCAGGAGTACGTAAAACATACCAGCATCGTATCCTACAGGAAAAGAAATGAGCGTCTCGTAGATTTGTAACAGCAGTCCAATAATTGACCTTCGGCGATTGTTCCGACCCGATGTCCAAGTCCAGCAGCACGAGCAGGCACCGAAGTAACTGATGCAAGAGCTAATGCAGGATTCAGCCCAAAATAATGCGCTTGTTGAGCTTCATAAAGTAGGTAGCGGCTATTGAGTACTGGATGATCGGACTAATGTTGTTTGATAATTAGTCAATGAACAGACTTGCGTGAAACGCAAATTGTATACCTTCATGACAACCGGAATTCCGTCTTCGGCGAGGACGCGAGGAGCGAATTCGGAACCACGGTAAGCTTCGCGTTTCTTTCTGAAATTGTTGGCGAACAACGCGATGGATGGTGCTCCACCCTGTACTGCAGTGTGAGCACGGCGCATGTTACCCTGAATCAAAGGGAACACACCCATGTCTTTTTCAACAAATCAGGTACGAGGTAAGTTTCTCCTGCGTGGTGAAAAGATGCGACCGGGAATTGGAATTCATTTGAGAGGCGGACAATTCCATCGAGATCGACAGCTTCGTAGCAATGGATTGATAGCTAAAATGTGTCACTGAATCATGGAGATCAGTATTAAGAGATTGGGATGTACCTTAACTCGTCCCCGCAGGACATCGACTAAAGACTCCCATTGCAGATCATCTGGAAATTCAACGGGCCCATCAGCTTCCAATACCTCCCAGGCTCCAGCGTCGACTTTGCTGCAGAAAGCATCTTGTGCATCACGGATCTTGCGTGCTTCGTTGTAGGCATTTCGGAAGTTCCACTGTCCATCCATCCGTGTCTGACTATATAACCTATCCGGATTTTCTCCTGCAGATCAAGGCGAACTCAGTCACGAGAATGCTCCAAAACGCATAAATCATTACGGGACTCACCACATGCGTGCTTCATGTGCCTCCATCTGATGTATTCTGTTGTGTTCGAAGAATGTGTGAGGCTAAGCGGGGGTTCGATGACCTTCGAAGTCGCAGAGCGTTCTGCAGTGGACCGTAGTTTGATTACAAATGATTGCCCGCCTATGTTATTCGCACTACCGGGCAGAACTTGAGCGGTTGTGACCCCTCCTGCTATAGCCAGTTCATATGCTGCATCATGCGTATTCAGACCGTCGATGCTTCGCAACCAGGGAAGAATTGGGTTCTTCCTCGAGTTCCCATCCGAAGAACCTGGAACTCGTGAGCACAATGTCGCTAGTTGGTCGAAAACATACCAGATAGACCAGGTGCGCTAGAGACCCCAAGATGCGAATGCAAGTCCACTATTCCAGGGGTAATCCACTTTCCTCCTAGATTTTGGACTATTAACTCTCCCGCTCTTTCCGATGCAGCTGAGAGAAGACTAGGAGGTATGTAGCCCACGGCAACAATCAATCCCTTGTCGAGGAGGATGTCTCCATAGACGATTTCAGTTCCATTCCGCGCTCCAGTCCATATCTTCGCGTTTCTCAACAGCGTCGGTGGCGTTCCGGGGACCCATCGGTCGCTACCACTGCTCACGCGCGACGATGTGCTGTAGCTCTCCGGTGGACCCGCCGGAGTATGAATGCTGGCGCATTTCGCAAGTAGTTCAGCGCGTTGAGTATTCAGGCGAATCTCGCGCCGAGACGTGATGCCCACAGGCAGGATTGTATAAACGAGCTGCGCGACTGCAGCACAGAGCGAAAAGAGAAAGATCCTTCGCCATATCTTCCCCCTTCTAGAGCCGCCGTCGTCCGGTCGTGCGATGGGCGCCCCGTTCTTTGGCATGAGTGCGTGGTATCTTGCGAAAGTTCATTTTGTTGCTTTCGGGCGTTTTATGACAATCGAATGGCGACCGTGGACGAAAATTAGCATTTGTAAGGCAGAGTGCAGATGGTCGCAAGTCGCAAGATGACGCCAACTTCTCCGGCACTTCGGCATTTCAGGCCGAAAGCAGCATTTCTCACGGCGCGTCTTCGACGCGTCCGGTATTTATGCTCCTCAACTTTAAGCTTCAATCACGAGCTGGATGGCTAAAATAGCCAGGGAATCCTACGCGTAGCACGCTACTCGTCATAAACATCGTCGAAGCAGGGCGCGCTTACAGCGAACCAACAGCGAGCGGCACAGTGTACTCCTGATCGCCGATAACAATATGTTGTTCACTAAGGAACTTTTCTGGGATCTCACGTCAACTTGATCTCTCATGACCAGGAGAATTGACAATGGTCGGATACTCGATAAGATCACCAACGCCCTCATACAGCCTCACACCGTCTTACTTCGACATAGCTTGATCATTAGTATCGCTAGGCCGGTGGATGTTTCAAGCCTTCAGCGCTCAGCTTCAGCCCTTTGTCCACCCGTCCTTGATCATAACGATTTCAGCTACCAACGCCTATAGACTCAAGCGATGTAATTCATACCGAATGTTGGCTGAATGGAGTGATCTGAAATTGATAAGTGCTTGTCGTTTTGTATTGAATATAATATGTCTGTACTCGGACGGTACGCATATGTCCGCCGCTCTGTTACCAAGTGTAGCAGTGACTTTATTGTCATATGTGAAATTACGGGCCATGTAATAATTGCCACAGCTCACCGGCTTTGGGAGGATCAGCACACTGGAATGGTACTTAGCAAATTACAAATTCGGAGGGGTTGCGGTGCAACGACGGCATCAAATAAATTGATAAATGTAGTGAATGTAGTGACTCTCAGTGGACACGGTCGCAAAGAATTACTACTTGCTTTTACGTAGCCCGTGTCGAGTTATACAAACCAGGCATGCTGACTACCCTTGACTACCCCAGGTCGATCTCGCAACTCGGTCCTCAGGATTTGATATATTTAATTTCGCCAGTTCCATCGAGATTTTTGTTTTGCCGTCCGGGAGACTACATCATGACATAGTCCGATGGAGCCCCGTCTCCGTGCCACAACTGTAGAGGCATAACTGAACCGGAAAGGTCTTTGCCAAGTGGCGTTATAGGAGATTATCAGTACTGCCTCCGCACGTGGGCTAAACGTGCTTATGATCTGCGGCTCCAGTTCTGAGTTCAGGGCCATCAACGCATCACCGCTTGGAAGCGCATCACTAGCATAGCGCTCGAGGATGGGTGCGCGTCTAGTTTGCGGTTCCTTATACTCAGAGTCAAAAAAGCATAAAGGGCATGAAGGAAGTGCTACCAATCTTTATTGTCCATATCTTTTGAGAACCTGTTTCAGTAACGATGGTCGTTGGCGGAGACGAGAGCATCGCCCCTGTCTTGTTTCGAGATGACAGCGACCGCAGATCGATTGCGTTTATCGCATTTGTCAATGCCAATGATTCAATTTCAATTTTTTACAAGGGCCTTCAAATGTACATATGTACCGCAACCTAAATTTCAGGAAGCATTATTATCAATGGTAACCTCTGGTAACCTCCGTCGTCGAGGTCGTCGACCTCCTCGTCGATGTACTAAATCATTTGTGTATGCAGGCCGGTATAGCTTTCGGGGCCTGGCTACGGTGATCCCGGGCGCCGTTATAATCGTGGCTACTGCACTATTTGGGGTGTTCTCTTGGTGTTCTCCATATTCTCCCAAAACATCTTCTGCGACTCGGAGCTTCCCACATCTATAACGCTTGCAGCTACGCCGGACAGATATGTATATGCGTGCATCTGTCCCCAGTTGTCCATGTTTGTCCAACAAATAGCTAAAGCCAACGCAAAACGCAAAAACGTCAGTTAGACAAAGTTCGATCAGCGTGTAAACACACCTTTTCTCCATCCTTCGGAGAAACTGTAAAAATACTCTACCAAGCTCATAATGGCTGTACTTGGCGGCGACTCCGGGGATTGTCAGAGTGTGAAAATTAATCACGCGCACAGATATATTGTGTTCTTCGGGGGCGTCTTCCATCCCTCCCGCTGCACCGCCGGGTGGCGTACACCTTGCATAGTACCAAACGCACAAGTCAAAGCCATCCGAGATACTCGGTGTGCTGTAGACCACTGAATCCTCAACGAAACCGTCAGAAGGTTGAATCCTAACAGAATCTCACCCGTCGGAGAAATTCTTTCTGTGCTCCACACTGGCAGATCTTGGCCCAGCCAGCGCGTCCAAGTAAGATCCTCTAGAAATTTTATGATGTAGTCAAGCGCCACGCCCCGTCCCGAACACATCGCAAGTGTCAAATATCACTGTAGAGTGCACATCCCCTCGGGAATACTTAATAGGTATACTTAAGGCTGCTCAACAGCCTAGGCCAACTTTACAGCAGCCCCGCGGCCAGCCGGCCCGGAGTTCCCGCCGCGCGTTTAGTCGGCAACACAAGTAACAATATGAACGTAAGAAGCCTGGGTTCAGGGTATACCAGATGGCGTACCTGTGTTCAAACCCCCCCAAATGAGGCGCGCAATTGTACGCTGCTCAAGCAAGAATTTCATCTTATTCGCCGTAGGCTATTACATTATTATTAGATTTGTGCTAGGCTATGGATAGAATACTTACACGGCAAGTGTGTTCGAATTCGCACCGTTGGACATGTTTATGCATCGGCACACCTTCATGCCCTGGTTTCAGAGTGGAAGGAGGGTGTCTTATCCTCACAGAGAATTAAATCTGCGTCATCGCCCTGCTGTGTTCATGGGTGTGGCATAGGCTCTGCGATTGTATGGTGATACCGCCGCATATCGCTTACATCTTTACATCGCTGGCACCATAACGGCAAGCAGCTGCCGGGTGGCACGATTTATTCTTAGCCCGCCGATGCTCACCAACCAGCCCGACATCCACCGCGACGTGGCAGCCTGCGGAGAAACCCTCCGGCATCCGTCCAGTAATTCGAAATGCAACATAATTCAATCCGTGGCAGTCGCTCATATTAAATTCGAGAATGCATTGCGACGACACAGGCCCCGGAGCGAGGCGCTATCTAATCTACGCATCGTCTATTGAGAAGGGGCAGCCACGCTAGGAATAGCGCGCGAAGCTGCACGGGTGCAGTGCGCGCCGCCACGGGGGATCTCGCCGGGCGTGCAGCGTCGATTTGGGTATATGCGCAGTTCGAACGTTCGAGAATGGTAAGGTAAGTGATCCCTGTGGATCATCATTGGCGCGAACGATACATCAGCACTACGTAGGTTAGCTATGTAACTATGTCTGATTTTTGTTGTAGGTACGTATTAAAATGAACCAGCAAGCCCCTTTACAAAGCTTAGATTAGATCTATGGCCGTCGCTGCCAACGTCACTGCTGGCTAATGGATATATTATACAGTGTCTTTGTCCCTGTAAGCTGCCAGCGCCACATCGCGAGAAATCAACAGGGGATCTTTACGCGGTTACCGAGTGCTGGTCATCCGACGGAATGAAAGAAGTTAACGATAGACGCAGTATCGTCGTCGCTTGTAGGCGGCGCATACGCCGGTTGAGGCCCTGCACGCTGGCGATGCCGAGTATGCACTGATCGCCCGCGGCGCGTCCGGGCAGCGTCGGGACGCCGAGACAGCAGTGGGAGCGCTGCGCGATTAGATAGCGCGAAGCGGAGAAGAGCGTATATATTCGCTTGTCCCCTCCGGGGTTGTAAACCTTATATGTCCGCTATCTGTGACGGTATGATTGATGATTGCGTGTGCGACGCCCGCGCTGCGCTGCGCGGTCGTGCGTGATGCGTACTTAACGCTCAAGTTGGCGCGCAGCAGTACGCTGATTGCGTCCCCCCCCCACGCATAGGCTATGGGAATCACCGCGAGCAAGGAAAACATAGCTAAAGGGGACAATGACGGCATGCGCATTGCCCCGTGCGCAGGCGCCGTATTTTTGCTCGACCTGCGCACGAGACCATTACGTATCGTATATGCCCGACTGTATGATTGTCCGAGCGTGCCAGGAATGTGGGCACGGAAGCAGCGATGAGAATTTGCGCTATAAGGCAGACGGACTTCCGGGGCTTCTGTTTCATTTGGAAGCGTCAGAGCGCTGAGGGCTTCGCGATTGCGAGTGTGTATGTTTAGTTTGTTCACGAGACCACTCTAACTCTATTCCGCGATTAGTTTTTGTCATGACATACTTAATGGACTTTCCATAAGAAGTAGACGCATAGGGTTTACCGGCGTTTTTGCTGGGAAGTTATCTGGTCGGAGATATCCGAAAGTGCCGTTCTCCAGTATCGAGAGATGCTGTATTGTCTATTTTATGTGAAAACATTATAGTGGGTAGATTAAATGTTATTTCGCTCTTATAAACAAACAGAATCTCGAGTGGACGAGAAATATGCAATAATAAACGACGTAGATTTACGAATATGTGAGTGCGCGCATCGCGCATCGCTCTCGTGCGCCGTCGCTCTCTCGTCCGACGCGGTGGATTCCTTTGCGGTTAGACGCGACGAATCGAGTACGCATCGCACGCCGCGGTGTAGGTCTTGGGTGCAATCACAATGCGCCGTTCGGAATGATGTTCCGGCGCTTAAGCGGCACCGTGGCGCTAATCATTACCGCCAATCGTATGTGCACGACGCCCCGACAGCTCTTTACTTCATTGACTACTTAGGCGCCCGTCGGCGGCGGGCGGCGATCGCGATGCCGTGCGTACGGTGTAACGCTTCGCGCGCGTTCGTTATGTGATGAAGGCAACACGTTCGTCCGCCATGATGTGGCGTGGGAATTTACGTGTATACGCCAGCCGCGCACTAGCGATGTCGAGCATCCATTGTACGCCTTCCCACACCCTGATGGGAAGCGGTGTGGGGAGTGGGGACAGATGCGTGCGCTGCGGACTTGGATATGGGTCTCTGTGTACGCGCGGAGGGTGCAGATGGCGGTGCAACGGGCGGCGAACCAGCGAGCGGGGTCAGATGTTAATCTATAGCGGGCGGGCGCCGACAGCGATGGGGCATTCGTCCGCGCTCGGTGCTCACCGCGCAGATGGGCTGCGTCACGCATCGTGTTATATATTGCGGTGCAAGGTGGGCAGATCGGCGAGTGCGCGAGCGAAGGTAACAAATCCGCTGACAGCGGGCGACCGCGCGCACGCCCGGGTGCGTGCGCCGCGAGCGCCGGCAATAATACAGCATTCGTCCTCGCTCGGTGCTCAGCGCCCAGCTGGGCTGCGGTGGCGCATAATCGGAGCGATGAGAAAGGGAAGCGCGGCGAGCGAGGGAGCGAAGGCGGATAAACACGCCCGCTGCGGGCGACTGCGCGCGCGTACAAGTGTGCGTGCGCTGCAGACGCCCGCAGCGATGCATCCGACCTCGCGCGGTGGTCTGTCGATCTGCGATAAATAATCTGGCTGTATCGTCGCGGCGCGATGGGAGGGGGCAGGCGGCGAGCGAGGGAGCGAAGGCAAACAACTCCACCCATAGCGGGCGACCACGCGCACTTACGCGTGCGTACGTCGTGGGCGCCTGCAGGGATTTGTTCGTCCTCGCGACGGTTGGCCGGGCTGCGATAAGGCGGCGCGATGGGAGTGGGCAGGGTGGCGAGCGAGGGACGGCGAGCGAGGGAGCGAGCGAAGGCAATCATTATGCCCATAGCGGGCGACCGCGCGCGTGCACGTGCGCGTGCGCTGCGTGCACCTGCGGGATGTAAGCATTCGACCTCGCTCGGCGGTCGACCGCTGCGCTGCAGGGGCGCATCGTATGGGTCGCAGAGCGATGAGGCGGAGTGCAATGTGGGGCAGCGCGGCGAGTGAGCGAGCGAGGAAAGCTACTTTGTCCAAAGCGGGCGACCACGCGCACGCACGCATCCGTGCGCGCGCTGCGTGCGCCTGCGAGATGCAAATAGTCGTCCTCGCTTGGCGGTCGGCCGGGCTGCGTCGATGCATAATCGGGTCGTATTGTCGCTGTGCGGCAGGAGGGAGCAGCGCGGCGAGCCAGCGAGCGAAGGCAACAAATCAGCCCATAGCGGGCGACCGCGAGCGCGCACTTACGCGTGCGTGCGCTGCGGGCGTCTGCGGGATGCAAATATTCGCCCTCGCTCGGCGGTCAGCAGCACTGCGATGAATAATCGGATCGTGTCGTCGTAGCGGGACGGTGGGTGGCAGGGCGGCGAACGAGCGAGCGAGGGAATCCATTTCGCTCATAGCGGGCGACCATTCGCACGCACGCATCCGTGCGCGCGCTGCAGACGCCCGCAGCGATTTGTTAGCCCTCGCTCGGCGGTCCGCCGGGCTGCGATTCGTAATCGGATCGTGTCGTCGCTGTGCGGTGGGAGGCGGCAGGGCGGCGAACGAGCGAGCGAAGGGTACAAGTCTGACACATAGCGGACGACCGCGCGCGCGCGTGCACGTGCGCTGCAGACGCCCGCAGGGATGCAGATAGTCGCCCTCGCTCGGCAGTCCGCCGGACTGCGATGCATAATCGGGTCGTATCGTCGTAGTGCGATGGGAGTGGGCAGCACGGCGAGAGACGAGCGATGGGAACAAATCAGCCCACAGCGGGCGATCGCACGCGCGCACAAGTGTGCGCGCGCTGCGGGCGCCGGCAGCGATGTAACATTCCTCCTCGCTCGGCGGTCGGCTCGGCTGCGATGCGCAATCGGGTGGTGGAGGGAGGGGAAGGAGGCGGGGCGCATCGGATGTTGCTGGATATGGGCGTGCGTGCGCATCGTGGCAGACAGCTAGTTACACACGCCAGGCAGCGACGCGAGGCGCGCGGCGCGGGGAGCGGGGTACGCGCGTGCCGACGCCGGAGGGGCGTGGGGCGGGAAGACCCAGCGGGCATGTCGGGGGGTCCGCGGGAAGCGCTCTTGGAGGGCAGGCGGCGACGGGCCCTGCACGCGAGCAGCGGGGGTTCGATGCTACCTTTCGATTCAGGCACCGCTCGGCATACTGGAGATGGTGGCATCAGCGCCGTGACTCGCAGTAAAATAAGCCAAAGAGGTATAGAAAGTGAAATACGTTGTACCGGACAGTTGCTGCATTAGTAAAGAATTACCTAGACTTTGAATGTGTGTTTACAGTATTTATATTGTGGAATAAAATAGTCAGATATTCGAAAAACAGCGCGATAGAAGCGCAATTGGAACCAAATTGGAGCACAGGGTTTTTTCCAAGCAGCTGAAGTAAAGCTGAAGCATACACATCAAGTATATGTACATGTGTAAAACATAAATATTATTTCTAGTGCGCTGCATATGTGCCATCTACAGTGCTCAGTGCACATTCGAGGGACGGGAGCAAGACGGGAGCCACTTGGAAATGGCCACAGCACTGATACGTAGTTATCTTATCTCCCTCCTTAGAGCGATGCTCCGCAGTGACTCTCAGCATAGCCGGTGCGTCTGCATTGGTGCGATACTTGATATGTAGACTATGTCTAATAAGGAACTCGACGCCGACACGGATGGAATTGTACCCGTTTTGCAAGTTCCGCTGCGTGGGCACGCGCGCCCGTGAAGATCGTATCTACCCAAACAGCGTTCGAGCGCAAAGGGCGGGCTTGCACTCTATAATGACGAGACAGCGGTTCCCGTAGGACATGTCGCCGCAACGGAAGATGACTCCGAAATACAGAGAACAAAGACATCAATGCCTGAAATGTCTAGATGTATTTACGTAGTTTGACCGGAACAAGTGATTGCCAAGAACGACAACATATAACTTCATACGTAGCATAATCGCCTTGGAGCTTTGATACAATAGAATGTGAATTCTCCGCGGTGCTGGCTACTTTAGAGCTTGTGTGCGACCGGCGGGATAATCCGCGCCGCTGGCAACGACGTGAGCGGACGGAGGCGGACAAATCAACAAAGCCGTGTAATCGATCTGTATTTTTGGAGTCAAGAAGTCTGGGCTGTGGGCACCTCGGTGATACGTGCGCGCCAGACTCTGCCAGATCTCCAAAATGAGTGCACGAAAAGTCTGATCTTTTTCTCCGTATGCGGCTATAATTAGACGCGCCTGACCCTAACGTACTATAAATAGACAGACGACTTAGAATTCGCACATCTAGAATCGCTGCTGATTGCACAATTTGCAGTGCTGCTTGTCTTGCTCAGCTTACCGGATTGGCGAATACAGCCTTGCTTACGGTATGGGTTTTCCCGGACCGCAGAGGTGAGACGCTGCACTGTGGAGTAGTTGAAGGTGTGTAGATTTAGATGGTACTAGCCAGCTACCCCGGATCGTAAAACATCAATCCTTGCTTGGCACCGGCTGGCTATGACGCTGAGAGGATAGATAGCCGCTGCGCAGTATTCCACCTCAACGTCCATTTCCGCACGATATTACAGCATCTAATGCTACGTGGCACGCCAGTGCAGGGTCATCCTCGTGACTAGGACTGGTAGTAGACTTGAAGCTTGAAGTATCAAGAAGGCGAAAGAGACAAAGAAGGGCCATTAATCAACTGTTGCGCACATCTAGTAGAGATTGCGCAGAGCTGATAATAACACGCAATTCCGAGATGGATTCCCATGTTATATGAACTGACCTACGCCGGCCGCGGGTTATTCTCGCCGGGTGCTAAGTACTTAGACTTGCGTAACCGTTAAGTCCATATTTAGTCCAAGGGACCATTAGGATATGTAGTATCTCTTCACTGAATCATCATTGACATCATTAACATAACATCAGAGCGCCGAAGTATCTGTCTAGGCGGCTCCAAATCGCCCAAGGCAGGCAGCGATGACCTCAGATCAGATCTGTCTACCAAAGCCAGCGACAAAGAAAATTTCACCTATTGTGATTCGTCAGAGCATCCATTGTTAATTTTTTTCCTTTATCCACTGCCACTCATACGCGAGTCCAACTTCCACACTACCAACGCGCAGACCGTGACTGAGTTCGTCGAGATTTAATTAACACAACATCGGGACATCGTTCATCCGCAGCGGAGGGTCAGGCAGACCTGGGGGCGACCAAGTTGATACATATGTACATAGCATCTTCGGGGATAGTGAGTCTTCTATTCATCTTCTAAATCAACTTAGGTCTTTTTGTAGGTGTTTCGACCATACTTAGCTTAGTATTTCATCGTTCCAGCTCGGTTATGACTTGGGCTTCCGGCACGGCGCCGAATTCGGGGGGATGAGCTCGAGCGCGTCTACGCCGCGTAGATAACTTGCAGCTTGTAAACTCGGGGAAGACTGTGGGGCAGTGTGTATACTGACGTACGTCCTTGACGTCGATACGGACTGAGCACGGTCGCAGATCAGCGAGATCATGACGTCGATGGAACGTGTGCCTGAGATACTTTGCGTGCGTGAGCAGCGTAGGACTGGAATATGTTGGTAAAATCTCATTCGAAGTGTTGCTCGCAAATAGCCCCTAGACTGTTGGTACTAGCATGTCTCTACATTAAAGGGGCCAAAGATATACTGTAGACTTCCCGAAGGAATCAACATTCGATAGCTTTGCATTCGTGCTCAATCGATGTTACTGTTCTTCGAGGGGACCTTCAAGTTTCCTTTTTTATACGAGTTGCCCTAATGGAAAGGCCCGTATGTTGACGTTGAAGCCTGAGGTTGTTTGACTTTGAACACGACGAGAACACGACGCTATTCTGATCTGATATGGATAATGATAACTCATTTCGTAGACTTCCGATGGGCGTCTGGCATGTGCGGGATAGATACCATTAACTTTTACATCACTTACAAGGCCTGAAGTCTGGATCTGCGAAAGGAAGCTGATGAAAAGCCTGTTACGGGTTGGGATCAGGCCAACGTAAAGATTCCGAGGTTGGCGGAGTCGGTGAGCCACTGCCAACGTCCTCACCTAATCTAAAGGCGGGCACTTCTTAACCTACATGCAACTCTACTGTACCGCGTCTATATTACATACCCCTTCGACGTCGCCCAAGGAGCACACCATCATGCATGCAAGTCTACCACTTCCTGTCGAAATTCTTGGCAATATTCTCCGGCGAATTGACGATTATCAGACGCTCTACCTGGTCGCCTTAGTGTGTAGAAGATTCTACCCCGAGGCGAGCATGATACTTTACAGATCCCCTAAAAATCTCAGCCCTTATCGACACATAACGTTCCTCAGCTCCCTTGCTAGTGATCCTCGGCTCGCCTGCCTTGTCCGAAGCTACAAGCTGCCGCCCATAGCGGGGAAGCAGAGGATAACCTGCTTGGAGTTGCTCAGAATCACCCTTCCTATGATGATAAACCTGAAGGAGCTATCCATTATGGCGACCGCCAACGAAATGCAAATTCTCCCCATGCCCAGACTCACATTTCAGGTCGAAAACCTCAGCTGGATCCAAATCGACTCCACGAAGAACGACCAGTTTATGAGATGGGCTCAGTCACAGAAGAGTATGAAGCATCTACGATGGATCCACAGGGAGGCCGTCGAAATCTCGCGAAGCGCCTTTCCTGACCTCGTTAGCTTAGAGGGAAACCTGCACGTTGTGGAAGCGCTGATGCCTGGCCGTAGTATACGACGCCTTCACTGGATCGCCGATGCCTTCTATGATGGGGAATTCAACGTGCGGAACAAGCTGGCTGTAGAAATGGGGAACCTACAATCGCTCACGTTCGAGGATGGATTCAACACGATTAAATACAGCATGATCGCCTGTCATCTCCATTCGCTTACCTTCTTGGAACTTGTAGGAGACTTTCACAAATCGGTGCGTTTTTTGTCAACATCGATTTTTATGCCTAACGCCGTGTTAATTTATGTAAAAGGACATGGCGATGATTCCATTACCACCCACCTTGAGGATCTTGGTATTCTCTCTGGGCCCAACGACCGATAACGACACTGTATTACGGGCCGATGAAAGATCAGACGCCATATCACATATTTTCGAAAGGGCAACAAACCTTTTTAGGATTGATACCATGGTGGTAAAGAAGGCAAAAGTAGTTTTATACGAGCGTTGGGAACAAGGTGTCCGAAACCGAGCCCTGGTCCATTCTGATATTGTCCACGAGTCATGTAGAATGTTTTCAGCGTCGTGGGACTAGTTACTTATTGTGCGTAGGTTAATTTCCATAATAACTTCGTAGCAGAGTGCACGTACGTAAAACTCCCATAACCTCAAACTCCTAATCGTCCTCTTCGGTAGCCTCATCGTCTTCAACAGACCCTTTCCGCTTTCTTTTCACATCAACTGCCTTCGGTTTAGCAGATTTCTTTGCCTTTAGACCACCGTTTTTGGTCTCTGCTTCTTTTACAGCGCCTTTAATCAAAGCCACGAGGCCATCAAAGTCGGGCTTGCCACTCTCGTCCTGAACATTTCCAGAAAGTCGTTGTAGAACCTCAATCTCTTTACCCCAGACTTCCTTCGGTTGCTCGAAGCTCGGGGTTTCCAAAATGAGCGGGATACCCTGCGTGCGAGAATCGGAAAGTATGTGATGGAAGGCGTTGAGCCCTAAATAGCCGCTGCAAGATCTCAATTAAGTAATTATAGATTGTATTTTGCAGCAGTAGAACTTACAGCCCGATGTTTTCGTGTCGATCTTTCTTCGACTTATAAACAGTCTTCGAGTCATTGAGATGCATCCCACGGAGGTATTTCACCCCTACTGTTTCATTAAATTCCTTCACTGATGATTAATTCCATGTTAGAATTCGACCGAAGACAAGGGAATGAAAATATACTTGTACTCCTAAGTATGAATAATTGATCAACAAGAGGCCAGTGAAACGGGGATAAACTTACTCCCAGCCTTCCTTTGTTCTGATATCATATCCCTGTGAGATACGGTCATAAGGCATTCCGGTGCTTGGACAAAAAAGCATACCGCCGCGAATGCATGACCTGGTATTGTATCAGAAAAGGTTAGACGGCAGGCAATTATTAATGAGCGATTACACGTACACGTGTCAATACATACTCCAACTCGTGATTTATCCTCGACCCTCTCGATGATACCGGCTAAGTGAGAAAATTCTGAACCTACAATGTTTCCTGCACCAGCCTACACCAATCGGAATTAGATTCAAGAATTGATTCGTTGGAATGGACGACTTCACCATGTTCTCCAACACCGCGATAACATTACGAGTTTCTTGGTGTGCACGGTTTATACAATCAGCGATTAGCGCAAGTGATTCGTCTGTGGTGGCCTTTCCGACAGTAGATCCGGGACTAAAAGGGAAAGCCAGAAACAAGGTAGTAGAAGGATGTCCAAAGCAGTACGTGACTTGACGCACTGGAAATTATAGAGTTCTATGCCCAAAGCTTCGCATCGCTTCAGGTCATCCACAAAACACGCGTATGATTTTGCACGACTATCGCTATAGTTCCCTTAAATACGTAATAGAAATAAGGCTCATAAATGAAGTACTGACGGGTCAGGATTGCCCAAATTGATGAGATAACTGCCGTGAGCAAGCACCATCCCGTTCGCATAGCGGTGCTTCTCCATCCTCGCCTTGAACTCCTTGATTGAATGTTCTGTCAGGTCCGGGGATACCCATTTCCGCTGAGACTTCACGAAAAGGGCAAATGAATTCGCTCTACAGATCATATTAGTTGCACGACACAAGGCGCGCCACATCCGACTGACCCGATGGCAGCAGCGTTTGTTACCGCGTTTTCAATCCCCTTTGCAGTAGATACATGGGCTCCCACCATCCATGGGCTTTCAACGCGTTTCAGAAACGTGGATGGGTCGATGTTCTGCGCCGCCGCTTTGGCTTTCCCCTTCCTTTTTGCCGGCTGCGGTGGATCACATTGACACTCCAGTGTTTCTTCCACCTGCGTAGTCCCTGATTCACGAGCTTTTGGGTCATCTGAGCCTTTAATTTAGAGCCATTATGGTACGACGGATGACACGAACACCATAGGTACCTGATACTTGGGACGGTCTACTTCGTTTCAGTTTCTTCGCTGGTGGTGGCAGATCCACATTGCGAGTGGCCCCAGAGCTTTGACGGGTGGTGACCATGGCGCAAGCTTTTGTGAGGGAATTTTTCCTCGAGAGTACGAGCAGAAGAGGATTTGGGAACAATGTGAGGTCGCGTCGGCGGAACAACTGCATGATCGTCGTCGGCGCGTCTCATTCGGCGTTTGAAACTACGGCCGGCATTTCCGGGCCGGGAGGCCCGCACTGGCACGCTCTGAACGCGACCCCCAGTGCGTATACGTACTGTTGACAATGACCGCAGTGCCTGGAGCTGCATGATGAAGGAATAAATGGGTACTTTGTGTCAGTATCGCGCACTGACAGTGAGTAGATCTTTTCAAGTTTTTCTACGCAAGCAGTGTGTCGAATGCCACTGCAGTCGACGGAACAAACTTGCACTCCGGGGTCAGCGCAGGCGCAGTACTTGCTCTCTAAAACACGCTTTCGGATAGCCATATGGTACACGCGTCCAGAAATCGTAAACCATGATTATTTTGTGTAAATTTTCGGGGTCAACGAGAGTCTAGCTCGAGCCTAGTCGCACCGGGCGCCACTGGGAGACCAAGCGTCCCATTCCCCTGATAAACCCAGGTCAATATATTACTGCTACAGCCTAAAGATCGCATAAAAGCCACAGATTGTATAGAATCAGAGTCGCGGCAGCGAGTAAGCGGAAGCGCGCATGTACAACACAGATAAGCGTCGACCGTCGCAGCATGCGCTGCATCGTTGTATTCAATTACTCTATGAAATACGATTCAAAGAGGCGAGGGCAGGCGAGACGCTGCGCTGAAAGCTTGCGAACCCGGCTCTACACGCGTGGAGATGTCCACAAGGCGCTATAAGAGGTATACTAGGCCGTTTCGCGAGCCTGTGAGTCTTGCGTGAGATTATGTGCGTTCCCCCGAGTATAGAGCGTCGGACGCGCAACGGCTTCGAGCGACAGAGAACGAATTGCGCTTGAGAGTACCCCCGACCGCACGCTCTGCACGCGACACATTTGTATGGTTTGGCGGTAGCGCGCGGCAGCGCAAGGGCTCGCTGAGGCACATTAAATAATTATACAGTCCGTGCACACATATCGCTGCAGATCGGCAAGAGATTGGCGTCGCCATTCAAAGCAAATGATTGGGCGTTCAAGCTCCCCAGACCTGTGGCTTCCAGTAATATCACTGCGCGGACGTAAACTCAGCTCAAAAACCGACCGTAAGTGGAAGGAATGCGCGTGGATCGCATCCAAAATGTACATGAACATATGATTTATCTGAAGCAGATTGTATATGTATCTCCGATACGAACTCTCGGCAACTCAGCTTTCTCGCGGCGCACAAACGCAAGGCGCCAGAGAACGCCAGACAAAGAACCCGGAGAAAAAGTGTGGATTGTTCTAATCGAAGTATAATGTCGTTAGTTTGCGTTACAATTAGCTCTGCGTGGCGTTCGCGTCCAGCTTCCCAGAGCAAGTGCACATGTAACGTAATATCATCGTGAACTCCCGTTCCCGCGACACTGCTCGAGTACATACATACATATTGACCATTCATTTCATTACCGTAGTGACTTGCCGCCCTGGTTGCCTCGACAAAGGACATAACTCAACACCTCCGTATCCCGGCATATTCGCTTCTCCCTCAAACAGACGCAGTAGCGACGCCGAGATAGCGATCCGCCTTATCTCTGATCAAGCACGATGCTTCCTCCACTTATCTCGCTCGCTCCCGGTTCGAGCCATCTAAGCGCCATCAGCCTGGCAGCTTAACCGTCCACTTATCCGCGACATATCCAGACATAAAAACCCCAGCTAAGTGGTCTCGTCCATGTGGGATCGGCGCTGATGACTGCCTATATAAAGCCGCCTCTGTATAGCAGCCTAAATTCGCTGCTCGAGGTCAGCCGTGCCGGGAAAATCACCACCTGAGTTGAGGGTGTATGTATATATGTCCCAACCCAACGGCCGGATTTTTGCGGCGTATGTCTTGCTACGTGGCGGGCATACGCCTCGACGAGGTGATATGGCGTTTCCAATATACCATCAGACCACGAATAAAATATATTTCTCCTCGTCCAAATGGCCCGTAGCACCCGTAATATACATAACGTAATCAATAAGAGCCCCGCTGCCCGACACAACAGCCACTAGCTGCCCATCCCTGTCTGATAGCGCAGTCGGCAGAGGCAGCCACCAAGAAAGGGGAGCAGCCCAGCATGGCGCGCGAGGTTATCAAGGTTTCGTGGGCACCGGAAAATCTCCCGCTGGGTCTATTTACACGCATTCTAGAGCCTGCCACGCCCGCCACAAGAGCTGTGATAATGCTGATGTACTGATCAGGCAGTCGCGCGGCGAGCCCGTGCACGTATCACGCGAACGCTATATCCGTATTAGTATTATTAAAGACGGGACGGCGTCGCGAGCGGCGGCGGCGGCGACGCACGCGCGGCTTGGTTTGTGCTGCTATCACCTGTGTCTTTGTGTCGCAGCAGGTGCTGGCGGCGCCGGCAGATACATCTCGACGCACCCGATTCGTCGCAGGCAAAATAACAACGTAGCAGTAGCATGCTCAGCGGCGTGCAATCATACCCATCCCGCGCGCTAGTCTCGAGACGGGCAGAAGCCCGTGCACCGCCGCGTCGCCACCCGCAAGTTCGAGCACCGGAGCACGACGCCTGCTCGAGCGCTGTATTTATAGCGCACTGACGCCCTGCTAACTTTGCGCATCATCGTGGCATGTGGCCAGCCGCACACCCCCCCGCGCCATCGCGATGGTGTCCGCGTCGCAGCTGATGCAGATGCCCTGTCAGCTGTCCGCGCCGCTGATGCTGCTACCCCAGCCTGCCTAGCCTCATCTCCTCGCTGATTTTCCGCCATCCACATCACGGCGCGTATAAATAGCCTGACGCGATCGCCGTTTCACCGCCAGGCTAAAAAACTTCAAGTCGCAGTCACGAAGAAGGTATGCACAGACGCCAGTTGCCTTCCGACCGCAGAGCGCGACACATCATGCATGACAGTTAGCGCAAACACGCAGAGAACGGGGTAGATCACGCCTGCGTCGATAATCAGCAGGTAAGTACGTTATATTAGGCTCGCCGCATCACACAGCGGGCCGGGTGATACCCGTGCGTTCCCTTGCTCCCACTCCCCGAATTGTAATGCACCACTAAATTAGTAAGTGCGTCTGTAAACAAGGGAGACTCGGATTAGTGTCGCGGGATCTTTCCACCCCTATGTAATGTTAGAGGAGCATCACTCCGTGCAAATATCCGCCTTCTATGGCGGTCCGTTTGGGGAAAAAATCCAGGAACATTTTTCCTCACCCCGGAAACATTTTGTATTATACTTGAGCTATGTATTATAGTTATTATTACTTCACACAATAATATTTTAGGTTCCCATATTAACATTTCCGGTGCGCAGAATTACATTTCAAGTGCGCGTGAAAACATTGTATTGCGCGGATTATTTATTGAGTGCGCGTAAAAACATTCAGTGAGCGCGTTTATATTTTGACGTGCGCAGAAATACATTAAGCTGCGCAGATTTATTTCTCAAGTGCGCCGAAAAACATTAGGTGCGCAGATATATTTTACAAGTGCGCCTAAACATTTGTGATAAGTCGACGAGGGGTCGAAGCCGACAAGCCGTGCTTATATAATTGATCCAAATCGGCAAAAGGCGAGCCTCTGCCGGATACGCAGTGAATTGTTTGGCTCATGCCCACGCTCCAGCGGCTAGCCCGTCGAGAGCGGCGGGCGCCTGCAGCGCACCGCAATTCCACACTCATACTAGTCAACGCCAAGCTCTTTTACCGCCTTATGCGTCTATCAGGTGGGAAAATGTTTGATGGATGAGTGTGGTAGTGTCTAGGCCTGCGGCAGCGAGACAACATGGGCACAATCGACAGCCCAACGTTGGCCAAGCGTGTCTCAATTTTATGCACGAGATGCAGTTTCTTTGTCACGGCGCGTCGTGCGGCTTGATGATCTGGCTTTTTGTATTCTTTCGTAGCTAATATAAGAAGAAAACTGCATTATTTTGCACCACAGCCAGCGATATGGGGTGTTTGCATCCCGCGCTACGCTGTCGACGGCGGCGCTCGATACCAATAGGAGATTCAGACGATGATGGTCGAGTGGGTGCATACATGGCCGCTGATGAGCCCGTGCTCACGCCAGCCACGAAAATCGACGAAGGCACTCCCGCGCTCTCCGCTGCATTCCCACGTTCGCCGACGCACATCGCCCGACGACGCTCTACGTATTTCTTGCACTTTCAATTTGATTTGTCAACATCTTTGCATTTCCCGAGGTCCTTCATCGGCACACTTAGTATCCGCACCYGGCCCGCGCTTGATAATTCACCGAAGCACGACAATCGACACATTGTCAAATTTAGGCGCCCGTACACGCGGTAGYGCACTGCCTCTTTGTTTTGTTACTTTTATTTCCATTTACATTCAAGATCCATCCAGACGGCTGCACCCATRAAGCTCGCGGTGCTCCTCGTGCATGTGCTTCAGCTCCTGCGTCTTGACGAACACCATGTGTGCAAGTGCCGCGCGTGCACGTCCCGCCGCGACGGCGCCATAGAACCAGCGCAGCATCATCTCCATGAACACGRGATCAAGMACCTTATACRCAGGMACAACGCCGGGTCACGTCAGCGCGACGGCCACGGCCCACACGCACAGCCAGGAGTGCGGCCCGTGAATGAGYTTGTACTGCGCGATCTCGTCCCTCATGTCGAGTATGGACCCCGCCTTGGTCGTACACTACTCTCGCAGGTACACTCAAAAACAGAATTTAGTTGCGTTACATCACGGGCGTCTGAGTCGCGTGCAAGTTTACGTCACTCTGCCGTTCATTCAAACGCACACTGACTCTGAGTAGATCTGAGATAATACGGCGCATTGCAGCACTTTGCRTGTGTCTGGGATCAACCAATGCAGCTGCACGCTAAGTCTACCGCGATATGGTGTACATCAGTGGTTCCAGACAATTTGTTGGTGTTGATTTACGCTGACGTGAGTCCGACATGAAGCAATCATGAAGTGGATGCAWTCCACGCGACGCACCGTGAAGTGGTGGCAGCGCGCGTGAAGGTGAGTCCGCTGTAGGTGCAAGAAATTTCACATTCCAAGTGTAATCAGTTTACAGCCGCTTTCGACCTATTGTGGCATAAAGTTAGTATCCATGGCACTCTGTGCTGGTGTGGACACACATAACACATTGATATACGTAGAARAGCCCATTCTTGGTCCATGATTGGGGGGGATGCCGCATGCTGCAATGTCAATGATTATAGCAGAGAGCTAGATTAAACACTATGAAGACTGACTGATGGAAGCGCGCCGCCGCGGGTGAGCGGTGGTGTGGTGCGTGAGTCCCGGGTGAGGCGTGTGTGCTGCCCAACTGTGCGCTGGAGTAACCGTTGCGCCTGAGGTCCGCGCTTCGTCTCCCTCACCGGCACATGCAGTCATTATGGCCTCGCGCTGAATAGGTCTGATATGCTGCATCTATGCTATATCTCCCCAAATACATAACCTGTCTCGCTGAGCTGACAGACCTTGGTACCTCGGACACCGATAGGCCTTCCCATGCCCTGCAGCCCCGTTCACCTCGCCGCTGCCCTATCGCATCCACCGGGCCTGCACTGGCTCGGGGCGTACTTGTCAAGTAGTCACACGCTGGGAGAAGGGACTGAATCTTGTGCACAAAAGCAGTGGGAACGCAATGACCTGCAGGCGCCCGCCGCTCTCGACGGGCTAGCCGCTGGAGCGTGGGCATGAGCCAAACAATTCACGGCGTATCCGGCAGAGGCTCGCCTTTTGCCGATTTGGATCAATTATATAAGCACGGCTTGTCGGCTTCGACCCCTCGTCGACTATCACAAATGTTTAGGCGCACTTGTAAAATATATCTGCGCRCCTAATGTTTTTCGGCGCACTTGAGAAATAAATCTGCGCAGCTTAATGTATTTCTGCGCACGTCAAAATATAAACGCGCTCACTGAATGTTTTTACGCGCACTCAATAAATAATCCGCGCAATACAATGTTTTCACGCGCACTTGAAATGTAATTCTGCGCACCGGAAATGTTAATATGGGAACCTAAAATATTATTGTGTGAAGTAATAATAACTATAATACATAGCTCAAGTATAATACAAAATGTTTCCGGGGTGAGGAAAAATGTTTCGGGATTTTTTCCCCAAACGGACCGCCATACCTTCTGGACACGGCCCCCCGAAATAAGTACAGCCTGCCCATTTGTCTCGTTGCGCCCCAGTGAGGATTTCGGTGGAATAATAACCAATTCAAATGCGGCGCGTCCATTGCCCGGAAGGAAGCCCAGCGGGACGGTTCCATTCCGCGCCAGCTACCCACCAAAATTTTGCGTTGCATACAAACACGCGCCACTGCATTGACAACCAGCGCCGCCGCCGTGGCGCGGCGCGGTCCCGACGCGCGATTGCGATGCGGGCCCGGCCGCCGTCGCCGTCGCTGGCTGTAGGTAGGCCCTTGTAACGCCTCGTCCGTACATATGTATCATCCGCGCTATGTCCCCGGTCCCGTTCCTGTCGTCTTCCAGTATAGCGCACTGGCAATGGTCGCCACGCGACGCGGCCCCTGTCTGCGGGCCCGATGTGTATGTATGCCTCCTGCTACTGCATGGGTACTTGCATACCAGCAGCGGCCGCGCACGGGCGCGTCTGCCCGTCCAATTACTGGCACACGACCCCCCCTCCCGCGAAGTGCAATGGGCGGCGCCCGGGCCCATGTACGCTTCTTGAGTTACACACTCCAGACGCACACGCCCCAGCGGGCGTGGGAGCGCACGCGGCGGCGGCCGCGATAAGCCCGCGAGACCGAGAATACAATGCCAATTGTCCTCCCCCTGCCTGGTCGTAGGTAACATGGCGGGCGATGAGAATGACGGCAGACTAAGTATACGCAGCGTGCGGTCCCGCCTCTGAGCCGCGCACACGCTTTGTCTAACTAACTAAATACCGGGCCGCGCTAACGTCGGGTGCGCGACGCTTAGCACGTACGGGTCCCGCTGAGACCGCCCCGTGCAGTCCACCGAAAGAGACAGTGCGCGCCTTGAGCTTGAGCTTGAGCGTGAGCGTGCGCGTGAGCGCAGAGAATGCGCCCAGCGCCGGCCCCAGTACGAGCGCCACGCGCGCCGCGCGTCCCAAGTGCGCGCTACAGCCGCACCACCGCCCCACAGCCGCACGCACCCGTCGCGGAGAATACAAATGCCAATTGTCCTCCTCCTCCTGGTCGTTTTTAAGATGGCGGGTGATGAGAACGCTAGGCAGAATACTATACGCAGTGTGCGGTCCCGCCTCTGAGCCGCGCACACGCTTTGTCTAACTAACTAAATACCGGGCCGACTTCGCAGCGGCGCGATGCGCGCCGCTTAGGACGGTCCCGCTGAGACCGCCACCCACAAAGACAGTGCGGGCCTTGAGCGCTGAGCTTGAGTGCGGAGCGCTGAGAATGCGCCCGGGCCGCCGCGCTGCCCTCAGCGTCGGCCGCAGTACCAGCCGCAGCGCCCGCAGCGCACCGCGCGTCCCCCAGTTCGCACTACAGCCGCACGCGCCTCTACGCGCAGCCTCGCTCCCACAGTACACGCGCGCGCACCCAGCGCCCGACGCCAGCGCGCCAGAGGCCCCACCCCATCATTCCTCAACACATCGCAGCTCAACTCACACCCACCCAAAAAATCCAGCCAACGCATCTATAAGCGCTAATACGATTTAAACTACCAACAGCCAGTCAACCGCTTTTTCTTCGTCTTCTTCTTCTCTCTTCTCCTTCCCATTCTCTCTTCATTTTCCACCGCCCCCACCCACCCGCGCGCGCAATACAAAACAAAAAACAAAAACGAGCGGACGCCCTTTGGGCAGGTGGGCCGAGGAGGTAGGTGGGGATACGCACCAACCAACTATAACAATACAAACAGGTACGGACGGACGGACGGACGGCGCACAGACACAAATACGGACGACGCAAACGCATGCATAAGCTATCCGTAGGTAGGCGCGCACAGCACAGCACATAGGGCGGGTCGAGTCAGATCGGTTAGTTGAGGGAGGGAGGAGGGGTACGTAGCGCGCGACGGCAGCGCAACGGCGGGCGGATGAGTTGGTAGTTTGGGGTAAGGTGGGGGGGGGGTCGTAAGAGTTGGAGTAGGGCGGGCCCCGGGTAGAGGCGGCGGGGCCGAGGCCGGGGTGGGTGGGGGGATAGTAGGTACGTAGATAGGGATACAGGACGGTACACATTAGATAAACAGCCGGCGCCGCTCTTCGCGCGAGCGAGCGCAGCGAGCGAGAAGCGGGCCGCGGGCGGGTGGGTGGTGGTTGGGTGGTGGTGGTGGTGGTGACGGAGGCGAAAGAGGAGGCGAAGGCGCACGCGCGGTCCGGTTGAGCTGGATGGAGCTGGGGGTGGTGGCGCGCGGAACGCGGCGACGGAGGAGATGACGAGGGGCATATACGCAGATATAAACAGGCGATTCGCTGGAACGAGGCAGAATGAGGCAGGCAGGCAGAACGAGGCGGAGAGGGGAAGGGTGGTATAAGCGATCGGCGGCGATCAAACAGGACAGGACGGGAAGGGCAAGACGCGACGAGGCAGGAAGGCGAGGGCAAGTGAAGACGAGACGAGACGAGACGAAGCAGGGCGGGAAGGTAAGGGAGGACAGGACAGGACAGAACAGGACGAGGACAGGTCGGCGGGCGCGCGCTCAGAGCATCATCATCATCATCCCCCCGCCGCCGCCCACGCCCACGCCCACGCCCTGCCCCATCGCGCCGCCCACGCCCATCCCCCCGCCCATCCCGCCCATCCCTCCATTCATGCCGATAGGGCTGCTCATCCCGCCCATCCCCATGCCGCCCATCCCGCCGCCCATCCCGCCGCCCATCCCCGCGCTCATCATGTACCGCGGCACCCCGCCCGCGCTGTACTCCCCCGCATGGAGCTCGTACGCACCGCTCCCGCTCCGCCTCCTCCCCCCCCCTCCTCCACCCCCATTATGCATCTGCCCCTGCTGCGCGTGATAAGCGTACTCGCCGCTCGCAGCGCTATGCGCCGGGCTCGCACCACCCATGCTCCCGGGGCTCTCCACGCGCTGTCCATGAGCCGGGCTCCCTGAGCCGCTCCTCCCCGACGCCGAGCCCGCGGTGGACGGCCGCCCCTGGGGCGGGAGCCCGTGCGCGGTCGCGGGCGGGGTGAACAGGTGCGCTTGCGCTTGTCCCTGTGGGCCTGAAGTAAAGCCAGGGGCGAAGGCGCCCTGGGTAGAGGCGGGGAAGGCGTCGTACGATCCCCCGCGCGGGGGGGCGTTGTGCGCGAAGGGCGTGGGCGGCTGCTGGTGCTGGTGGTGGGCGTTGGGGTGGTGCTGCTGCTGCTGCGCGGCGTGCTTGAGGAGGAGGGCGGCGACGCGCGGGTCGTCGAGGTCGGGGACGGGCGCGGGGTAGGGGCCTTGTTGCTGTTGGTGGTGGTGCTGCGCCTGTTGGTGCTGGGCGTGGTGCATCTGCGCTGCGAGCTGCGCGGCGAGGTGTTGTTGTTGCTGCTGCTGCTGCTGCTGCTGATGGTGGTGGTGCTGCTGCTGCTGCGCCATCTGCTGCTGATGGTGCTGCTGCTGCTGCGCATACGCATACTGCTCCTCCTCCTCGTCCGCGAACCCGCCCGCGCCGTACAGCGCGCGCTCGCGCTCGAGCATCGTCTGCGCGCCCTCGAGGCCGAGCATGTCCTCGTCCTCGTCGTCCTCCTCGCCAGCCATCACAGGGACGGCCTCCATCTCCGCGGCGAGCACCATCCCGAAGCCCTCGCCGCGCGGCGGCTCCTCGACGCGGGGCACGCCCGCGCGGTCGCGCCACTCGTTGATCTCGCGGCGCAGGGCGTCCGCCTCGCCTTTCAGCGCGCGCAGCTCGCGCGCGGCGAGGAGCCGGTGGCGGCGCGAGGCGTGGATGTGCGCGATGGACGAGTTGACGATGGACGACTTGGACGGGCGCCGGATCTGCGCGAGGTTGGGGAGCAGCGCGGCGAGGTCGAGGAAGCGCCCGTTGAGCGTCTCGCGGCGCTGGCGCTCGACGGCGTTGTGCGTCGCGCGGCGCTCGGCGGTGTTCGCGCGGCGCGAGGGCTTGCGCTTGCCGCCCCCGGCGCTGGGGGCGGTGGCGGAGGCGGGGGTCGTGGGCGAGGGCGCGGAGGCGGGCTCGCTGGTTGTGGTGGGGGGCGCCGGGGGCGTGGAGGTGTCGATGGTTGGCGGGGGCGGCGCGGGGGCGGGGGACGGCGGGGCGTCGGAGGCGGGGGAGAGGGGGAGGGTCATGGCCATTTGTGATAACGAGTGTCGCGAGCAGGGCTCAAGCGGGCGGGGCGGGCGGGGGAGAGGGCCGGCAAGGGTCGCGAGGGTCTGACTGGTCAGCCATGGCAATTTCTCAGGGGAGGGGACTCACTCCAGGCGGTATCCTTGTAGACGGCTTGGGAGGTGCGGAGAGGTGGGGGCGGTCAGAGGGGCACGGGCAGCATGCCCCGCCCGCCCACGCCCGGCCTCATCATATACCCGCAGTTTATTTATTTATTTATTTTCCCCTGCTTCTCAACAAATCCTTATCGCACCTGCCAGGCACGCATATCCCCGGCGGGCGTACAGCCCAGAACGGGGGCGCCCGTTCCCAGGCGGGGCAGGTGATTCCCAGATCTCGCCAGCAACCATCCTGATCGCCCGCGTCAGATCCCCAGTGCCCCCCTCCGCCGACGTGCCCGCGGTGGCTTCCCGCCCCACGCCCCCCCCCCGGCGTCGGCACGCGCTGCCCGCTGCCCGCGCCCCGCGCGTGTCTGCCATACTTATAAGAGGGTCTGCCGCTGTCCAGCTCGGCGACGCACGCGAGGCCTGCCCATATCCGATCCCTCCCATCGCGACAGTACACCATCGCAGCCCAGCCGACGTCGAGCGAAGACGAACACTACTTGCATCCCGCAGGCGTCGCGGCGCGCGCACGCTTGTGCGTGCGCACGGCTGCCCGCCGTAGGCTTTTAAATTGGCCTTCGCTCGCCACCTGCTGCCTCCCCCCTCCCCCCAATCGCGCAGCGACGATGCGCTCCGATCATGCATCGACGCAGCCCAGCTGAGCACCGAGCGAGGACGAATACCTACATCCAGCAGGCGCCGCGGCGCGCGCACACTTGTGCGTGCGCACGGTCGCCCGCTGTGAGCTGAATCGCTCCCTTCGCTCGTCGCCTGCCGCGCTGCCCCACATCGTAATTACCCCCACACCGCGCCGCGATGTATCGTGACCCAGACGATGCTCCCCCGAAGCGCAGCGGCCGCCCGCCGAGCGAGGACGCATACTACATCGCTGCAGGCGCCCGCAGCGCACGCACACTTGTGCGTGCGCGCGGTCGCCCGCTATCATAGCTGTAACTTCCTTCGCTCGCCGCCTGCTGCCTGCCCCCTCCCTCCAATCGCGCCGCGTCGGTACAACCCGATTATGCATGACGCCGAGCGCGGACGAATACTTGCATCCTATGGCATGGTATTCGCACAAAAATTCCCACAGCCCCGCGCGTTTGATGGGATGCCCCGCGCGCGGGTCAGTAAATAAACCCTCGTTAAAATTCCATATCTTAGTGCCTCTACCCTACTATATTGTATCTAAACGACACAAACATATGTTTCCTACTATTTTCTCTAGCCTAAGATAGGTAGAAGCTTTGGTGAAGAAATCACGTGATGTCGTCGCGCTACGCGCCTGCGCAGCGCGATTTGGAATTATGATTGCTGTGTTCAAACTTCAAGCGCATTGTTACTCAACAAGCCTGCAATAGACAGACATGGTGTTTGTATTCGTGTAGAATTTATTTATTAACAGATATTCAGTGCAAATCAAGGAGCTCAAAGCTTAGGATAATGTGCCTTTGCTCCGTTTTAGACGACGCTGGCTTCAATACGTGAATTTTTGTATCGCTAGTCACCAGTCATGACTACGACAATCAGTATTTTCGGATCTATTTATTAATTCAATGCTTTTCGGTGGGATACAGGGCGCCGCAGGGATCATTGCAGACATCAGATGTACAGTCAAGCAATTATCTACTTATGTCAACCAATAACCATTTTATAGCTTCAACGATGTAATATTCATCTTTCACCATCGGAATAATATCGATTTTGGGACAAGTCTTTCCATGATGTGAGTGGGAGCCGTGCGGGGCCGTGCAGTGCGAGCTCTGGGTAGTCACGTGATTCACCTCGACGATGCTGCTGGTTTACTTATGGCTGCGAAGAGGTCAGAAAATGAGTATTTGTGATGTTTAGATACAAACAAGTACGCTATAAACACTAGAATATAGTGTTTCAACATAAGCAGTCTTCCCGGGGCGCGCGCGGGGCCTCCCATCAAACGCGCGGGGCTGTGGGAATTTTTGTGCGAATACCATGCCATAGCATCCCACAGGCGCCCGCAGCGCACGCACCCGTGCGTGCGCGCGGTCGCCCGCTGTGGGCTTTCATGTTAGCCTTCGCTCGATGCCTGTCGCCCTGCCCCCTCCCATCGCGCCCCGCCGATACGACCCGATTATGCATCGACGCAGCCTGCAGCCGAGCGAAGACGAATGCTTACATCCTGCAGGCGCCCGCAGTGCACGCACGCGTGCGTGCGTGCGCGCGGTGGCCCGCTATTAAGGGGCATCCATCCTCGCTCGCTGCCCTAGCCACCTCGCGTCCTTACGCAGTCGCTCGCTGTCATAAGCATATCTGTCTTCGCTCGCTCGCTCGCTCGCCGCCCTGCCCATCCCATCGCGCCGCGACGATACGTCCCGATCATGCATCGCAGCCCAGCCAACCGCCGCGCGAGGGCGAATACTTGCATCCTGCAGGCGCCCGCAGTGCACGCATCATCGGCATGTACATTGGCCTTCGCGCGCTCGCTCGCCGCCCTTCCCGCCACATGTCTCGATATACTACGTCGGCTGAACGCCAAGCGGGGACGCTTGTGTAGATCACTGCAGGCGCACGCAGCGCACGCGCGTGTGCGCGGTCGCCCGCTAGCATCGGCACACTTATCTTCGCTCCCGCGCTCGCGCGCCGCTTGACCGTCACGCCCGCAATCTGCGCCCCGCGCGCCCCCACACCCAGACGCCGCGGCGCACGCATCGTCACTCACACCGCCCCGCGGCGTGGGAAGGCGTCATACCGCGCGACATCGCTAGCGCACGCCCGGCGTATACACGTAAATCCGCATGCCTTATCCCCCCGACGAACGTGCTGCCCTAATGACATGCTTACCCACCCAGCGCGCTAGAAGCGCAGCGATCCGGCGCATTACATACATGCAAAGTACAAAGCACGCACCGCACCGCATCGCGATCGCCGCGCGCCGCCGTGGGCGCCTATGTAAGTACCTAAGAAATGCGCTGTCGCGCCACCGATTCTTCGCAGCGCCCCCGAGTCGTTCGGCGGCGTGGGCGTGCACGCTGTTCGCCTCCTCGCATGGTCCGCTGTGCGCGCGCGCCGCAGGGTCCTGCCTTACGCGTGTAAGCGAGCGCGCGCACGCACGGGTGTGGCTATCCCAATCGGAGTGCCCAGCGGTGTCTGCGCTCGGGCGGCGGTGTACGTACGACGCTATTCGCCTGCGCGGGCGCCCCGCGCCCCGCGCGCGAAAGACGCTGCGCGTCCCCGCCGGCCGGTCTGCTCACGCCTATACTTTATCTGTATCACGCCAAGCGCACGCGCACGCCAGGAAAAGCGCTATGCGTCCCCGCCGGACGCTCCTATCGCTTATGACGAGCGCACAGGACGCGCGCACTCGCGCACGCCAGCGCGTCGGCGCCCAACGCATCAATCGGCCCGGCGTAAACACGCCATCCAATATCCCGCACCGTATTTCATTTCCCCCACCGCCGTGCCCAAGCGCCCTCCGCGCATATGTACACACACACCCAAAACGCTGAACCCGAGCTCTCCCCGCGCCCCGTCCCCCTGCGCACACGCGCTATCGCGCCGCTATATGCACGAAATCCAAGGCTTGCACTGCCTCTCGGCCAAGGCGTCGGGCGCGGTCCTAGGGTCGTCACGTACATCATTCAACCACTGTATATCACGGAGGCAAGAGAGGGGGTGCTCACGGCGCAGGCACAGGCGCGGCAGCGACGCCCGCGACGAGGAGGGCGGCGGCGAGCAGCGCGCGGAGGTACGGCGTGGCGAAGCGCATCGTCGAATGTATCAATCCTTCCAAGCCGTATGCTCCGTGAGCGTACGTGTAGCAGAAATGGATACAGAGAGCGTACCTTGTGTTGGGGGAAAGGTATGTGGGCGGTGGTGAAGCGACTTCTCAGCCTCTTTATCCCTTCTCGCAGGAGCAAGTGGGTACACTGCACTGCTAATACCTTGGCGGTGGCGCCTGTCAAAATCCGAGAGCGTCTTGTGGTTCGTATGTTTTCCGTGTGGCACTTATCAGACACTTTAATTGCCCCCGCGTCGCGCACGGCGCGCGAGTACGCGTGCATCCGCGATCAGCATCGCCCCGCCCCCAAATCAACCAATATCGTCGGCAGGACGAGCGCGCACAGTCGGTGGTGGCTTGTATTTCGTAGGGCTGCGGATGCGAACGATCCCCGCGCGCGCAGGGGCTTTTTATCTCTCCCTCACGCCGGACTGGGTTTCCTGCGACACGCCACCGCTCCGGCAGGTGGGCGCGTCGGGAGCAATGCTGGTACATATCGCATTGAATCGTAGTCTGTGGTCCGTGCAAGGGTGTGCACGCCGCACTGCTCGAGGAACATGCATTCATCGTATCATATGGGCTCGGAGAGTGCTACAACAACAGGCAATATACGCTCGTAGCGCCACGGCGGCTAGATAAGCGCCGTAGTATCACAGTCTTCCTGCTCTGGAGTCTGTCCCTGGCGCCTGACTGGGTACTCTGCGGCTGCTCACCAGTCAGAGCCCTCCATACCACGAGAGTATATAATAAGGTTCGCCCCGGCGGCGTCCTCTGCCCTGGAGTCGTAAAATATAGCCATTAGTACCCGTATACCGTGCGCGATAGGAAGGGATAATCACCGCCCAGGCACAGGAGCCGCAGCGGCGCCCGCAACGAGGAGGGCAGCGGCGATGAGGGCGGGGAGGCGGATAATGTCGAAGCGCATTAATGTTAATGAAAACCTGCTATAACGCGGAGACGCTGGTCAGAGGTATGTACGTGCTGGACCTCAGACGGAAAGCGTACTTTGTGAGGGTAGATGAGGCGCTTATAAATGTAGGCGGTGAAGCGAGGCGTTGCAGATACCTGCTATTCAGGTACGGACAACCTCTTTATACCTTCTCGCGGGCCCAACTTAGTCCGCTGGAAAAGCAGGTACATTGAAGACCAAGCTACAAGGATATGCGAGCGTGTCAGAACTTGCGTCCACCTTCGAAAGATATTGTGGGTCCAGAAGCAGCGCTGGGAAATGCGTGCTGTGAAGTAGACAGGCATTTGGGCTTCTGTATCATTTAGAAGCTTTCCATCGCTGAGTGCTAGAGAATCAGCGATAGCGAGTATTTATGCATATGTTCAGTCCGTTCACGGGATCGCCCAACTCTATCCCACGATTGGCAGTTGCTTCTCTTTAGTTAATAGGCTTTCCATAATAGGCAGACTCGCTCGCTTCACCGTTGGAGTAGGCCAATCAGGCCGACCCTAGCAGCTGGGGTCTGGCGAGGCTCGGAGGCGCGTCGAGCAGGCGCGCGGCCAGGGATGCACACGAAGGCGAGAGGCAGGCGAGAGGCAAGGAACGGATGTCTTCGTCACAGCGCGCGTGCGTCTACATACTGTGCTACGAACGCAATCTAATCTAATCGTCGCTCGGCCATCTCGGGCCAGATCCCACTACTACACCGTCGGTCTTGCGGGACAGTTAACGGCGGCGATGTCTGCAGGCACCGTCCTCCGCATCGAGAGACGCTGAATTATGTATTTTACATGAAACCTTATTGTGGGGGGTGGATACAGTTGCATTTCATGCTTTCCTACGATTGCAAGAGGGGATTCTATCACCGGACGAGAAATAAGCAAGTATGGGGCATTCTGCACCCGCGCCGCTGTGCACCCCCTGCCATCCCTACCCTTCCCCACGCTATCGCGTCGCTATATGCACGATACCATAGTTCTGCACTGCCGCGCGGCCACATCGTCGAGCTGGGCCCTAGATTTATAAAACGTAGTCATCAGCTCCCATATACCGTGCCCGCGCGAGAAAATATTCACGGGTCAGGAACAGGCGCGGCAGCAGCACCCGCGACGAGGAGGGCGGCGGCGAAGAGCGTGCGGAGGCGTATCATGTCGAAGCGCATTGTTGTTAGCGAGAATCTGCCCACGCGCCCCAGGTCAGTCAGCGATGTCCAGGAAACAAAGCAGATAATAATATGTACCTTAGGTGGGGACTGGTTAAGTGCGTATAGATGTAGGTGGTAAAGCGACGATTTGCAGATACCCACTATGCAGACGTACGCCGCCTCTTTATACCTTCCCTCAGGCCCAACTGAGCCGCTGGGTACACTGAGACGACGGCGCATCACCGCGTCGGGACCCGGGAGGGGCGCCACAGCGATACTAGTATCATAGAATCAAGCCGCGGTTTGTGGGCGTTTTCAGTTCCTTCTAATGAAGGGGTGTTCCGGGTGCTAGTACTGGAATCATATATATTCATTGAATTATATAGACGCCTCAGGTGTTTCAGTAACATACAATTCGCCCTAGTAACGCCACGGTGGCGGTTTGTGCTCGAGCGCACACCCGCTGCCCACCGCGTCAGGCCGCCTAATATGATGGCATAATCGAATTCGTAGCAAGTGGGGCTCGTCAGTCCGCCAAGAGGTGTGCATTGGGCGCCGCTCGGGAGCGTTTGTAGTATCACAATAATCTTTGATGCATGAAACTTGATTACCGTGATAATATATGATTGACGGTAATGATTAGCGCCACGGTGGCGCTTAAGCGCCGGAGCATCAGTCCGCACGGCGCGTTGTGATTGCACCCAAGACCCGCTTCAAATGAGCACGTGAGTGCGTACATCTACACCGCGGTGTGCGATGCGTACTCGATTGTGTCGCTCGCTGCGCAGTGCGCGCAACGTACGCGATCTTGGCACTTCCGTCGCGCCTAATTTCAAAGGTGCCCACAGCGCCGGACGAGAGAGCGACGGTACATGAAAGCAATGCGCTATGCGCGCAGTCACATATTCGCAGACCAATGTCGTTTATTATTGCATATTTTTCGTCCAATCAAGGCACTCTGCTTATAAAAGAACGAAATAGCATTTAATCTACCCACTATAATATTTTCACATAAAATAGCCAATACAGCGTCTCTCGATGCTGAAGGACGGCGCCTTCGGACATCTCCTCGGACCAGATAACTCCTCAGAAAAACCGCCGGTAAACCCTATGTGTCTGCCTCTTATGGAAAGTCTATTAAGTACGTCAAGGCAAAAACTAATCGTGGAATAGAGTTAGAGTGGTCTCGTGAACAAACTAAACATACACAGTCGCAATCGCGAAGCCCTCAGTGCGCTGACTCTTCCAAATGAAACAGAAGCCCCGGAAGTCCGTCTGCTTTATAGAACACATTCTCGTCGCTGCTTCCGTCCCCACAGGTCTGGCACGCTCGGACATTCATGCAGTCGGGCATATACGATACGTAATGGTCTCGTGCGCAGAGTACTGAACACTAAGGTGAAGCAAAGATACGGCGCCTGTGCACGGGGCTATACGCATGCCGTAATTGTCCCTTTTGCTATGTTTTCCTGGCTTGGGGTGGGAGTCACATCGCCTATGTATGCGTTGGTGGGAAAGCACACAGCGCACTGCTTTAGTACGCATCGCCGGCATGCAGGCTTAGCGCCTGCAACCGCGCAGCGCAGCGCGGGCGTCGCAAACGCAATCATCAATCATAGCATCACAGATAGTGGACATATAAGGTTTACAACCCCGGAGGGGACAATTGAATATACACGCTCTTCTCCGCTTCGCGCTATCTAATCGCGCAGCGCTCCCACTGCTGTGACTGTCTCGACGTCCCGGCGCTGCCCGCACGTGCCGCAGGCGATTAGTGTAAGTATACTCGGCGTCGCCAGCGTGCAGGGCCTCAGCCGGTGTATGCGCCGCCTACGAGCGACGACGACATTGCACTGCGTCTTTGGTTAACTTCTTCCATTCCGTCGGATGACCAGCACTCGGTAACCGCGTAAGGATCCCCCCCTGTTGATTTCTCGCGATGTGGTGCTGGCAGCTCACAGGGACAAAGACACTGTATAATATATCCATTAGCCAGCAGTGACGTTGGCAGCTGCGGCCATAGATCTAATCTAAGCTTTGTAAAGGGGGCTTGCTGGTCCATTGTAATACATACCTACAACAAATATCAGACATAGTTACATAGATAACCTACGTAGTGCTGATGTATCGTTCGCGCGAATGATGATCCAGAGGGATGCCCATTCTCGAACGTTCCAACTGCGCATATACCCAAATCGACGCTGCACGCCCGGCGAGATCCCCCGCGGTGGCGCGCACTGCACCCGTGCAGCTTCGCGCGCTATTCCTAGCGTGGCTGCCCTTCTTCTCAATAGACGATGCGTAGATTAAATAGCGCCTCGCTCCGGGGCCTGTGTCGTCGCAATGCATTCTCATATTTAATATGAACGACTGCCGATTGAATTATATTACATTTCGAATTGTTGGACGGATGCCGGGGGGTTTCTCCGCAGGCTGCCACGTCGCGGCGGATGTCGGGCTGGTTGGTGAGCATCGGCGGGCTAAGAATAAATCGTGCCACCCGGCAGCTGCTTGCCGTTACAGGATCTGCGGCGGTATCACCATAAGTATGATATAATCGTAGATCTTGTGCCACACCCATGAATATGCGCACGGCACAGCGGGTCGATGAAGCCTAGACTTAATTCTCTGTAAGGATACAGACAGCATTCTTCCACTCTGCAACCGGTGCATGAAGGTGTGCCAATGCATGAACATGTCCAACTCTCACTGCTTGCTATGTAAGTATTCTATGTATAGCCTAGTACACATCTAATTATAGCCTACGGCGAATAAGATGAAATTCTTGCTTGGGCGGCGTACAATTGAGCGCCTCATTTGGGGGTCCTTGAATGCAGGTACACTCTCTAGTATGCCCTGAACCCAGGCTTCTTGTGTTCATATTCTTACTCGTGTGGCCGTGCGCCGATTAAACGAGCGGCGGGAACTCCGGGCCGACTGGCCGCGGGGTACCCCTCTTATACCTTGATTATACCTATCAAGTACTCCCGAGGGGATGTGTACGTTTGATTATACCGCCATCTACAGCGACATCTGGCACTTGCGATGGGGTCGGGGGTTCCTGCCATGATGGGATGTAAGTAGCGCTATGCGACTCTACATCATAAATTTTCAGAGAGTCATACTTGGACGCGCTTGCTGGGCAAAGATCTGTGGAGCACAGAAAAGTTCTCCGACTGCTGGCTTTTTGTTGAGGATTCAGTGGTCGAAAGCACACCGATGGTCTCGGGACCATCAGTTGTGCGTTTGGTACTACATAAGGTGCTACGCCACCCGGCGGTGCAGCGGCCTGACTCCTGAGGCCTGAGGCCTGAGGGATGGAAGACACCGCCAGACAACAGAATATATCTGTGCGCGTAATTAATTTTGCCGCTCCCACAACCTCCGGCGCCCCCGCCGAGTGCAGCTAATGTGAGCTATTATGGTAGGGTATTTTTACAGTTTCTCCGAAGGATGGAGACAAGGTGTATTTACACGCTGATCGAACTTTGTCTAACTGACGTTTTGCGTTTTGCGTTGGCTTTGTCTATGTGTTGGACAACATAGACAACTGGGAACAGATGCACGCATATACATATTTGCCCGACGTATCTCCGAGCGTTGTAGATGGCTTGTACAAGACAGTGGGAAGCTCGCAGAAGACGTTTTGGAAGAATATGGAGAGTACCACTCCAAATATCACAGTAGCCACAATTATAACAGCACCCGGAATCGCTATAGCCAGGCCCCGAAAGCTATATCGGCCTGCATACACAAATGGTTTCCCTGACTATCTACTGAGTACACTAAGTATTGCACCAACGAGGAGGTCAACGACCTCGACGACGGAGGTTACCATTTAATTGATGCTTACTGAAATATAGGTTGCGGTAAGTACATTTGTAGGCCTTTGTATAAATTTGAATTTGAATCAGTAGCATTGACAATTGCGATAAACGCGACTGATCTGCGGTCGGTCGTCTCCTGTCATCTCGAAACAAGACCGTCTCCGTCGCCAACGGCTTGCCAATGACCATCGTTACTGGAACAGATTCTCAAAAGATTTGGGCAATAAAGATTTGTAGCGCTTTCTTCATGCTCTTTATGCTTTTCCGACCCTGAGTATATGGAACCGCAAACTAGACGCCCCCCTTATCCTCGAGCGCTATGCTAGTGATACGCTTCCGAGTCGGTGATGCGTTGATGGCCCTGAACTGGAGCCGCAGATCATAAGCACGTTTATTCCACGTGCGGAGGCAGTACCGAACTCACTATAACGCCACTTGGCAAAAACCTTTCCGGTTCAGTTATCCCTCTGCATTTGGGGCACGGAGACGGACTTCATCGGACTATGTCGTGATGTAGGACTCTAGTCTCTTGAACGGCCAAACAAAACCTTGATGGAACTGGCGAAATGATATTTGTAAAGGATATCAAATCCTGAGGACCGGGTTGTGAGATCGACCTGGGGTAGTCATCATGCCTTCCAGTGGTTTGTATTTCCCGACACAAACTACGTAACAGCAAGTAGTAGTGTCCACTGATCACTACATTTAACAATTTATTTGATGCCGTCGTTGCACCACAACCCCTCCGAATTTGTAACTTGCTAAGTACCATTCCATCGTGCTGATCCCCCCAATGCTGGTGGGCCGTTGCAATTATTACATAGCCCGTGCTTTCACATATGAAAATGTGGTCACTGTTATACTTGGTAACAGAGCGGCAGACATATGGGTACCCGAGTACATATTATATTCTACAAAACTACAAGCACTTATCAATTTCAGACCACAGCAGCGGTCATTGGTGCGGCGTGCGACGAGTCATCCATTCAGCTAAAATTCGGCCTTGAATTTTACATCGCTTGAGCTCACAGGCGTCTGTAGCTTGAAGTCGCCATGATCAGGGTCGGGTAGACAAGCGGGTTTGAAGCATTCACCGGCTCACCGATACTAGTGAGCAATGTCGAAAGATTGTGTGGGTTGTATGCCAGGGGCGTTAGTGAACTTGTCGAGTATCCATGACTGTCATTTCTCTTGAGAGGTCAAGCTGATGTGAGATCTCAGAAAATTTCCTTCGTGAACAACATCATTCTCGGCGATTATGAGATCTCGTAGAGTGCAATTATTATATCAGGCCGATATGACTGCCTCCGTTACGGACACAATTGTAAGTAAGGCCATATATCCTCTGTTGCATAACAACGCCCATGTTGGCTCCTATCAGATAAAAGTACTTAGTCCCCTTTGGTATCCCAAACATTCCGACGAGTCCTAACGAGTGTGAAGGAAAGGTCTCTGATGCATCATCTGGTGCAGATTACAATATTGTAGGTTGGCATATAACCATGCAATAGAAGGAGAATGGACGGAGGTGGAATCGGAAGTAAATCATTATGATATACTTAAGTCATGGCTGCCAGCAGTCAGTACGTAGTTTATCGTTCAATGATAATATACAGCTTCTTCTTGTGTTTTTTATTACCCCCCCCCCCCCGGCCCCCTCGAGTGAGGTCGAGTATTAGTAGAAGAAACCTTTCAAAATTTGTTTGGAACTTTCAAGTTAAGTACATCAAAAGTACATTTGACTTACTTATTGGAAAAGGACCGTGACGCCGATAAACGATTTTTATGCGGAGATATATACAGTCCAATTTACCGCTTTCTATGAGTTTATAATTCGAATAACTTGAAGGCGTTGAAGGAGGTCGGGAATGATCAGGAAGTTTGCAGGAAGACGATTGAACTGGCCCGGCTCGGGTACGCTGTCCCGGAATGATTGCCGGATGGTGAATCGGAAGCTTTTGAAGCTTTCGCTGAGTTCCTCCACGGTCACCATCTGCACAAGGTGCTCAGTTTCAAATAATGAAACGAACCTTCACCAGACTCCATGCCACAGAACCTGGCGTCCACTTCAAGGCAGTACGTTGGCCCCGGCACGACGCTGACATGGCGCAGAATCTTCTTCTTTGCGATATCATGTGCTGCCGTTGCGCAGCTCGTTTATACACTTTCTCCCCTGAGAACCATATCTCGGCGCGAAGACGATCTGATAAATGCCCACCGAGCTAAATTGCTCTCGAAATGCTCGACTATACATGTACCTGCGGGCCCACCAGCGGGTTATGCCACTTCATCGCGCTTGCAAGACGGAAGTGACCGGTGGGTTCCCGGAACGCCACCGACTTTGTTGAGGAACGCGAAGATATGGACTGGCGCGCGCAATGGGACCGAAATCGTCTATGGCGACATTCTACTGGACAAGGGCTTGATCATTGCAGTTGGCTACATACCACCTAGTCTCATCTCAGCTGTGGTGGGCACAGAGAGCGAGATGAGAGTACAAGATGTGGGAGGAAAGTGGACCTTCATTCACATATTGGGGTGTACAGCTCTCCAGGCCTCTCCGGTATGTGCTGAGAATCGGCGCAAAACAAATCTTGTTCACATTTTCCAGGTGCTTCGGATGGGAACTCAGTGCGCAATCCGATCCTTCCGTGGCTACGAAGCATCGACGGTCTAAACACGCATGACGCGTCATATGAACTGGCTATGGCTGGTGGAGTCACTTCTGCACAAATTCTTCCAGGTAGTGCGAACAACATGGGTGGGCAAGCTTTCGTCATCAAATTGCGGCCCACTACAGAGCGCTCGGCGACTTCGAAAGTCATTGAACCGCCACTCTCATTAACACATCTATCAAATGGAACGGAATATATACGTTGGAGACACATGAAGCATGCATGCGGTGCGTTTAATATGATTGATATCATTATCTCGTTTGTTTTCTCATTCGATGTAGGAGAAAATCCCAACAGTCTGTATGACCAGACAAGGATGGATGGTCAGTGGAACTTCCGCCACGCCTATGACGAAGCACGCAAGATCCGCGATGCGCAAGATACATTTTGCAGAACAGTGGGATCAGGAGCCTGGGATGTTCTGGAAGCCGACAGCGGAGGCGCCGCCGAATTCCCCGAAGACCTGCAGTGGGAGTCGTTAGTGGATGTCCTGCGAGGAAGAGTCAAGGTGAGTTCATATTTTTAACACAGTTTATTTGACTGAGCGGCTTCCAGCTTTCTATTCACTGCTATGAAGCCGTGGATCTTGATGGAATAGTTCGCCTTTCAAATGAATTTCAATTCCCAGTCGCGTCGTTCCACCATGCAGGAGAAACATACCTTGTTCCTGACTTGTTGAAAAAGACCTGGGTGCGTAATCTTTGAGCTACATTACGACGAGTTGCGTTTACGCTGGAAAATAGGGCGGTGCACCTTCTATCGCATTGTTCGCCAACAATTTCAGGAAGAAGCGTGAGGCGTATCGTGGATCGGAATTTGCGCCTCGTGTGCTTTCTGAGCATGGAATTCCAGTTGTTATGAAGGTACCTAATATGACACACTTGCACTGCGGGGCCGACCACACTAATTGGAATGTGATAGTCTGATCATCCGGTGGTCAACAGCCGTTATCTACTTTTCGAAGCTCAGCAAGCACATCACTACGGCCTGAATCCTGCATTAGCTCTCGCCTCTGTCACGTCGGTCCCTGCTAATGCCGCTGGACTCGGCCATCGGATTGGCACGATAGGCGAAGGTAAAACTTTGAGACATTTTCACGTTTCTGAACTTACCACAACCCCTTTGATTCTTTATCACAGGCTTCGATGCTGGTGTGTCCTGCGTATTTTTGAACGCAAATCTGTCTCATCCACAAAGATAGATATCATTGTCTGGGATTCGCATCCCCTTGCGCTCGGCGCAACACCAATTCAAGTGTACGTCGATGGCATTGCCCAACTTAGTGGCTCCTTCTCCCTTGCAAAACCCGCGGAATTCCAAGACCTCCCAGATACACCTAACTGGGATCAGGAAAAAAACGCCACCGTCGAATGGGAGGGACTTCCCCCTCTTACTGGGCACAAAATCTCTGGAAGAGTCAGGATCACCGGCGTCAAGACCTTGATCGGCTTTGACAACCTCAATGATGAGCCCAGACTTGAGACAGCTTTCGATGTTAGCCAAGATTACTCCGTTGGTAGGACTGTGATCGTCGAACAGGGTCAAATCATCTGTACCGAAGGCCCCGCGGAGGATTGTTCCACTCCATCTTTGACCGGTGCGCAGAAGGAAGAAACTATTGATCTGAATGGCGGGGCGATAGGACCGGGACTGACAACGTACGGTTCGCCCCTTGGTCTCGTCGAGATACGTCTTGAGCCATCCACGAACGACGGACTGGTGTTTGACTTACTTACTGATGGTGATTTGCCCGCTCTCGTCGCCGATGTGGGTCTAATCCGAGCCGTCGATGGCCTTTCTTTCGAAGGAAGGGGTGCGCTGTATGTTATTTGTTTTCCATTTTTGAAATATCGGTATTCATATATTTGTAGGCTTGCATATCGCTCAGGAGTGACGACCGCCATTACCGCACCCGTAGGAGATGGATTCCTCCGTGGAATTGCCGCGGCATTCCGTCTCGGCGCACCCCACGCTCTCTCCAAGGGCGCAATAATACAGCACGAAACCTCTGTTCACATCTCCGTAAGCCTAGACCAGACAGTCAGCGTCAGTACGCAGATCTCAGCTCTGCGCACACTTCTCCTTGGGGGTGCGGAAGAATCGCGACAGATAGGGGCGGCGATGTGCAAGATTCGCGAAGTGGGTACCCTCATCCCCACTTCTTTCAAATCCGGCTGCTGACATGGCCGGTTCCAGGGGAATGCTCCCTTGGTCATCTCTGTTGAAAATGCAGATATTATGGCTACGCTGCTCGGCTTGAAGGCCGAGTATGAAGGACTCACGGGAAAGAGGCTCCAACTTACATTCTCTGGTGCATCGGAGGCTCACCTTCTGGCAAAAGAGATTGCTGACGCGGATGTAAGTGTTGTATTGACGTCCTCCAGGCCATACCCAGATAGCTGGCAACAAAGGAGAATGTAAGCAAGAAAATCTAGGATAATGATCGACACGGCACTCATAGTTGCCATTTGCTTCAAATTAGTTTACCTGGGCCCCCTCTGTCCCAGAAGAGTGCGTTGATGGTGCTCTTAGACGCTGGCGTCAACGTAGCTATCGGGGTCGTTAACGAAAGTACCGCGCGAAATACTCGATTCGACATCGCATGGGTAGACTTCCTCCGTCATATTCGCTCATACGATCAGCTAATGTTTTTATAGGTTGCCCTAGAGTCCAATGGAACCATCAGCAAATCACAGGCTTTAGCACTTGCCTCAACAAATCTGCACAAGGCACTGGGTCTCAGGCGACCTCGCTTCTCCATTCCGGATTTGGTGCTGTACCGGGGAGGAAATGTGTTGGATTTTGACAGCAAACCTGTCGGGGTAATCTCTGCGGAGGCTGGAACTGTTGAAATGTTTTAACTTCGCGATAAACTGATTGTTCTAGTCAGAAATCTTTCGAATAAGTCCAACAGGTATTCCAGCCACTCGAAGGTTATCAAGGCTCACATGCCGGTCTGGGAGATATGAATAGCTCCAAGTGAACCACAGACATTGTAAGGGATCGGTGACGGAGGGGCTGCCCTATTGCACAAGCCGAAAAGGTATTTTCATTGCGGAAATGGGATTTCGATTTTAACGCCATATAAAGTGTAATCAGCGTTGGAATTCAGAGCTGTCAATCCTCCTCGGTGGACGTTCGCGCTCATAGCTGAAGACGTCGTGATAATGAACACAGATCATGATATAGCAATAACAGTCACCGCTATGAGAGTTGCCAGACGGAATTCCGATCCTAGGGCATCATAAGCTTGAGGCTTATTTGAGGCGAGAAATTTTTAACTGGATAAAAATGGCTAGAAGGGCTTGGAGATTCGCCACTGTGGCAATACAAAAGGTAGCAATGATCCCTAGACAGGAGGAAGGAAATGCCCAATGAAATAACAAAACTCTGGGCACGTATATGAAGATGTCGACAGTCGTGGTCGTCAGAGTTTGGCAGGAATAGGGAACCAGGTAGGCAGAATGTGACAACATTGTCTATACTAGTGGAATCTGTAAGGGATGCAGCTTTCCTCCTGCAAGTGCAGCCACGGGCGGGGCGAGGATGAATCGCTTGTAATGGATGCTAATCGGTAGTGAACGGTGCCAGCACCCACGTTGGAATTTTGAAAGGGGCAGGTTTTGGAACCTGGACTGTCAAAATTGCGACAAAGGCAGATCTTCAGATTGGTAAAGATAGGGAGTTCATACGACACAGCGCTGCGGATCGATTGGGGGGGGGGGCTAGCCTGAGGAGCTTGAGTCACGGTGACGTCGATGTAGTACAAGCGCACCCTGTTGAGCTTGACATCTGATTTGTATTCGGCCTCAGTACGACCTTACCAGAAAACGGTTCCCCCCTCCAGACCAACACAAGGAAAATGACAATAGCGTTAGCAATTGGTTAGCAAGGCAAAGGAAAGGTTCCGACTCGAAAATTGGCACTGGGACCGTAAATCGGTCACATGATCGTAATACTTATGTGACTGGCAACGCGCCGAGCGGCGCGCTTTGTCGGACGCGCGCTCCGTGCAAGCTCCGTGCGCATTGAACTCGCGTTCGACCCGAGTTCGACCGGTAGACGATGCAGATTTCATTTAATAAAGTAAACCTTTTTGCAAATCTTCCATGTGTACTCAAGCATGATAATTGGATATCTACGTATCGCTTCGTTGGCAGCACTACAGGCTTACTCTACTTTTGCCGACGATGTGAGCATATCAGCAACAAAATACAATCCTCATGCGCTCACGAGCACTTCTGGGATTCATTCTGGACTTTCAATTGACAGACACTTCTCAACGTGCCACCGTGTAGGCCGGCGTTTACAGAATTTTCCTTGGTCTGGTGACCTTTCAATCGGCAAGTTTGTGGGATATCGATGCCTCGTGTAGTTTATTCTAAGAAACCAAGGAACATCTTTCTCCGTTATCGTAGGATAAATATACTCACTGTCGTGCACACCAGAAGACGAACACATGTTCTTGTAGCAATCCTCGCTTCTTTTCCTATGGTATCAATTCCGCCCTATATCCTCGACTCTCGAGGAAGTATTTAAATAACTTCGAGCTGCAAAGAACCATTTTCCCCTCTCATCTTCTACATTGCATTGGTCGATATAAAACATGTCTTCAATTGCCTCTCCACTCTCTCCCAGATCGCCTGACAACGACAAACCGCATGCAACTTTCGCAGATGAAAAGCTTGGATGGAATGGGTAAGGAGAATGAATCGTGCCTACGTTCGTCCGCTCATCACAACACTCAGATATGTGGAATGGGAAGAGTATCCCGAGAAGAAAGAGTTGGCACGTAGCATCCTGGAGCAAAAGCGATTTCCCCATCCGCCTGGTGCGAATTTCGGCATTGTGCAATACACATGATGCTCACTTGCGCCTTGAGACTAGAGTTCCAATTCGTCCCTCTTCCTGATACCAACCCGGTTCTCGTAGGAACCCGCTGGAAGGCCTATCATGAAGCCCTCGGACTTGACAAGATCGTCGATGATAGCTGGGAGGTAGTCCAAAAGGAGAAACATGACATAATCCACCTCCTCGATTTCCCGTACAACGGCGAAACAAGGCGGTATCAGCTGCTGGAAAACAAGTTGACCAACAATAAATATCATTTGTGGGTACCCACCTTTTCTTTGTGCCAACTGACACTGACAGCTTTTATCGCTGTAGTGTACGAAACCACGGCGGTGTTCCCGATATCGCCGAAGACGCGTTCGAGCTTGAAATTGGGGGCCTTGTCAACAAGCCTGTGAAGATTTCTCTCAAGGATCTGAAAGACCCGGAGAAGTTCCCACAGGTAGAAGTCACTGTTACTCTTCAATGCAGTGGTACTCGCCGTATCGAACAAATCCGTGAATATCCCGGAGACGGCGATGAGCTCATCAATGCACCGTGGGGTATGTTCTTATCATTGACAAGCCATCCGTGATTCTTTTTGACGTTTTGTGTATTTGCTCCCTTCTAGGTGAAGGAGCGATGTCAGTCCCATTTTTGTCTCCACCCGATGATCTACCCGAATAATGAACTGATCTCGGTACAGAGGAACTGCAGTGTATCGCGGTGTTCCCTTGAAGAAAGTACTGAAGAGGGCATGTGGTGGGATCCTTCCCAGCTGCCAACATCTGGAATTTATCGGCGCCGATACATATTTCAAGTGAGCACAAAATTCGACATATCGTCCACTATCAATTTATTTGCAATTCTTACCGATTTATTTAGAAAGAATAATGTCTTTAACTACGCCGTCTCTGTTCCATGGCGCAAGGTCCGCCAGAACGAGGAGGTTATCCTTGCCTGGGAAATGAACGGTGAACCCCTTCCCAAAATTCATGGGGCGCCTCTGCGCGTCGTCGTAACAGGATACATCGGGGCCCGAAGCTGCAAGTGGGTGTATAAGATTAATGCGATCGCGGAGCCAAGCTTGGGACCAGTACAAGCCCAGGAATATCTCTACTTCACCCCTCAGGTGCGCATATCGAATTACAAGTTGCGAAAATGGCAAGCTCAAACATCGTTTCTTGTATCTTGTCCTAGATTGGCAAGCAAAACGCGAAGTTCTCTAACGGATTCTCTATACAGCAGATGCCTGTCTCGTGAGCGTGGTTTTATGGTTTGCGACATTGTGGATGACGATTTTGTTTCACTATCCAGGAGCGCTATAATATTCCCCGAAGACAAAGAAGTCATTATACATACAGGGAAAATTACTATGAAGGGATGGGCATACAGCGGAGGTGGAAACTGGGTCGAGAGGGTCGAAGTATCTCCTGATGGGTTAGTTCTGAAGATGTTCTTCTGTAAGGTTTCTTCTAACTTTTGAAAAGTGGACACATTTGGTATGCTGTCGCTCAAGAAGATATGACAGAGAAGGTAAGTCGCTCTACTTTGAATTTAAAAGATCAACTTCATTGATTATTCTTCGGGATAGCATTATCACGCTTGGCGCCTGTGGAAGATCGACCTACCAGTCGACGCAGAGGGCTGGCTGGAGCTCTGTGTCAGGACTTGGGACTCTTCTAATAATACCGAGCCTACCTTTGTCCGCTCCGCTTGGAAGTAAGTCAAGTTTCGCTCAACACCTGATTATTCCATAACGTTTAATGCCACTGACAGCTGGGATCTTCATGTCACTTCATCTGCACATCGGTATACTTTTTTAAGCATGTAATGCCAAACACTACACTAAACCGCCGCATCTAGCATCAAGATATATAGCGTCAACAAATCGAGACCGGCGACTGCCGAACGTCTGAGGGAATTGAACGAAAGGGGAATTGACTTCAACCCTCTTACTCGCCCCCTCGAATACACGGTGGAGAATTTGGATGACTACTTGGCAGCCACCAGGAAATATCCCAGAGAACCCGCTAACTAAATCTCTTGTTTGTGTCTCACTGTCAAGACCAATGTAATGAACTTATGAACGATGCATTTCGATATGAAATCAATACAGTAGCTTCTGTGTTTGAGGTATAGACTTGTAGTACATGATTGAAATCGTCGTACCGTCCCATTTGAGCATCTTACGGCCTGTACCTATTGTCACATTGTGGCTCGACTCTTTTGATTCTTGAATCCGATGGGGCAGAACGCTTGACGTCAGTTAATGGGAGGAAAGATTGAGGAGCCATTCGTTGGACGAGAGTTGTTTCATGTCAGTAGTATGAGAGTCACCGCCGATGTACTAATTAAAGGACACTACAACGCAAACAATTAAAGTCTGGTGTCAGTACCCGGGAAATATTCCTTTGTGCTTGACTGTCATTAATAACGTGATTGAAGATTCTCAAACGGACAGAAATTGGAAACAAGTTTTTGATGACACAGAAACGATGTATTCGATGATCTTCTTCAAATTTCTTACTGAAATCCTGTCCAAATCCTACCAGCAGTCGGTTGGAAAAAAATCGAATGACAACATGTTGTAATTCCAGTATGCAGCGCTCGGGGAGAATGTGCGGGAAGGTGCTGTAAGATCCATAGGCCACGTTATTGCGCGCTTAGCTCAGTACTACGATGCGCGTGCCATGCATGCCCGGCAGGACAGTGCAGCGGTCAAATCGAAAACGCGTGTCAAACGCGTGAAAATCAGTGTCACGTGCTGTGCTTTTCTTAATACACATTCGATATGCCAAGGCAGTGCGGATTCCAACTTCCAACGTTCCTGCCTGACTCTGGCAGTCCAGGACCTCGACACTGAGGCACGCAACTCCTCATGCACGAGGCACTTGGCTTATAGATGATATCACTCTCCCCGAGGCTGAAACGACCTAAACAAACTCAATGTACTCAACAATGGACCCCGAAGTGATACCGCAAGAAAGGTCGCCCTCAGATACACAGGAAGTCTTCGCAGGCAATGTTTCTGTTGCAGCCAGTGATGAGCCTGGTGAGAATATCATTCACGTCTTGCCTGAATATTAAGGCATTAATTTGAGGCTCACTATTGCATACTCGGCATCAATTGTAGGCATTCGATTATTGGGCTACGCTGTCTCCCGTGCTGCAATGCACGGCCCAGACGAAACGCAAGCTATCTCGCCACTCCAGTTTGAAACCTCACTACAGATGGAACGTGTTCGAAAATGGATTGAGGATCCTGGGGCTTCATCATCCCTTGTGTGGTGCGGCGGTCCACCCGGGGCTGGACAGTCGGTCACCGTCCAACAGATCGTCGATGTATATCGCGCTAGCAACCGAGTTGCTGCCAGTTTCTTCTTCCACAAAGACGAGCGGATTGAGCAAGGACAGGCATTATTTGCCACCATAGCCTACCAACTTGCCAACAACATAGCGCCCATACGCGCGCCTATCAATCGCATCGTATCAGCCAATCCATCTGTACTTGATGAACCTCTCGACGCTCAGTTTCAGTCACTCATCGTCCAACCGTTCCACAATGCAGGCGTTCTTGATCTGCCCTCTTTCATTGTCGTCATAGATGGATTGGATGAATACGCGGGGAGAGACTTCCAGATGCAAATAATAGATCTCATTGACCATTCCATTGCTGTTTCCAATATCCCTCTCCGATTTCTCATTTCGAGTCTACCGGATCCTCACACGCAGAACGAATCTCATACGGAATCTCAAATCCACTCCATGGACAGACTATCACCGGATAGCATTTCGCTAGATGGCGTTGTTTCGACCCTTTCTCAGCCCATTAAATCTCGCTCTGGCAGCTCCTCCCAGCCCCTTGTACACCTTCAACGTTGGCTTTCGCCCGGCTCATACAAACGCTTAGTCAAGGGAAATAAGCAATCAGTACCCCTCGATAGTTTCCCAAAGCTCGTCACCGTACAGACAGGAAACGGCTATGCAGAATCGTATGCACGATCATTGATGATGACGGGGAATGGATTCCCACTCTGGTACCCGGGAGGTGATCTCGGAAAGCCCATACAATACCTACAACGAGGGATCAGCATTGGCGATGTTGGGACCTTGGACCGTGACGGATTATTCGATTTTTGTTTCAACATTTTTCTCAGCCCGGACAATCCAATACACTCTGGACTTGTGCCTAGGGAGTTTCGGCCGCTCGAACCACGACTGGACCCATCGGAAGTCAAAACTATACCTGAGTATTTTACACCTGGGCAAGTAATAACGAGTCAAGGGGTCGATGTGGCGTTAAACCCGGAAAATTCGCTGTAAGTTTACTTGCTCTTTTGCCCTGCTGTGCGTTAATCACAAAAACTAAGGAAATACACGTTTTCATCGTTGGATCCCTCCTTAGAAGGTGGAATTCTTGTACTTCCCAACGGCGCCTCACGAGAAGATATGACACATACCGAACGTATTTATGAGTACGCGAAACGAAATGCACCGTACTGGTATCAGGATGTGAATGGCTATGGTGGCATAGTCCACGCGAACGGCTCGCTATTCCTCGTCACAGGTTGCGACAAAGCCAGCGACTGGGCACTGGCTTCGTTCCCGTATTATCCGGGCGCTAAAAGCTGCCTGAATCTGCAATATAACTGGCAGCCTGATTACATGTCACCCTGGATCGACCATGGCACAGCGCGTACTAGTTACTATGCGCCGCCTACCTCTAGACCCATTCCTGTCGAGCCCGACACCCGAAATCAGTGCATTTTTGTCCGCGGAATTCGAATATCTCTCAGCGCCAAATCCTGGCGGGAAACGATGCCCGCTTCGAACTCTGCGCGCCTGTATTATACCTTCATCTTGCGTACGCCTTCTTCCCTTGAGCTGCTGATGAACAGCATTCTCATTCACCTTCGGCTGCGCATGTCGGAGAGGCAAGCCATGCAAAGAGTCTCTCCTAGCAGACTGGTAAGTCATACTCGCTACAGTGCGCATGCACGGCTGACTGTACTACAGGAGTTATTCCATCCAAACTTTGTAATCGGACAAGTGCTTCTCCAGAAGGCAAGTCTCCCGTTTTTCAGCACAATATTTGACTTTGCTAAGCTCGACGAATATACAGTACCCGAAATCGGAAGTAGCCCTCGTAGATGACTCCGTGTGGTGTTCACTAGCGCATAAGGTAAACTATAAGAATCTGCTTCCTCGATATCGTCGCTCATAAGCCCGGACTACTAATCGGCAGAGCATCTGCACGATTTCCGAAATCAATAATCTAGTTACTGCTGTATTTGATCAAAACAACGTGCTGGTACAAAACGGTAGTGTCGACTCCATTCATCGCGATTTATTCTTATATAAACGTGCACAGGCGTCGTGTCGCTAGTATCCAAAACAGAAGATGAATATGCAATGGTAGGCTTCCTTCTTCATTTAATATTGACTTGCCTTCATGAATTCTCATTGTCATGTAGCGTACAGAGCCGCCGGATCCAGTCTCGAGACCGCTCTGGTCGACGTTCCCCGTACTTCCAAAATTTCTTAAACAAAATCCCGAAAAGAAAGATCGCCATTGGATCCAAGACATACCCGTTTCTCAACACGCTAAGTTATTTTGACTGCTTTTTGTGGATACGATTTACGTGGATATCGGCTTGCTTTCGTCATCGCCTATAATTTCAGCGTATCTGCTGTGTGTTTTTGCCAACGTTTCTTGTCCAGACTGCCCTTTGTAGGCTATAATACATATAGAAAATACTTACACATTACGTTTGTGCATCTGAATGTTGTAGGATTACTCGAATTTGCTTGCGGTTTTGATTGTCAATGAAGGCGAGTTACCCGGCGCTGCGCTTGCTGCTACTCAGCTGTAGTATTATACACCACATAGAATCAATAATGGATAGAATACAAGGAGCCACTCCATCTACGCGCCCTCCGAATCCTCGTCGGACAGCTCCGTGTCAACCTCCATCGCGTTGCCGTCCTCCATGCGCACGCCCGCTACGCCGCCGTATGGGATCTTGTCCTTGAGCCAGCGGCCCCATAACACGTCAACGCGACATAGCCCAGACGCCGTCCCTGCCGCCATAAGCGCCGCCGCACCGAGGCCGTTCCCATTGTTCCACACAACGCGGTGCACACCGACCTCGCGCGGCCACGCACCCGTGCCCGTAGGGATCACTATATCTGCCCGCTTTTTTACTTTCCCCTTCACGATGCGCGTCGCCGTCGTGCGGTCGTACGTTTCCTAGTGGGCGGACGTAAGCACACAGATCCACACGAAACCGAACGCGGTGGCGTACCTGGGGTAGGAACTGGTCGAGCATCCTGAACTCCTTCGTTTTGCGGTTGTAGTCCATCTGAAATATCTTGTGAACGAAGAATGGCTGCGGCGAGACTGTCAGGACTTGTATTCTGCAGATGTTGACGTTAGGAAATGGTACGTACTACCGAGCCGCCGCGACGCGTCGACCGCAAGATATTAGTCGTAGAGCAGGAACCATCGGCAGCGCCAGCTACGAGCTGGGGATGGAAATCGGACGCATGGACGGTCTTAACGTAGAGGGTCAGTGAGGTCCATATAGACTCGACGGCGGAAACATACCCAAACCGGCCCCTGTGGCTCAAAGAGCGAGTGGCCGCGCCCGAGCATGCTGGGAGACGCCGAATAAGCCTTCACAGTATTCTCGTGGTCCATTGTTATCGGCCCCCCAGCGAACGCCGAGAACACGAGTGCGTTGATCACGTCTGCGGGTTACAGTCAGCGACAGGCCACTTGCCCAGACAGAGTACACAGATTACCTCTCGTGCGATTCATGACCGACCCGCGCCCATCCCGGATGTCGGTCAGGCATTCCATACCGTCATATCCCGCGCTCGCGATCGCGGTGGGATCTTGGTCGACGCGGGGGACGCCGGATGGCCAGCATGGCGGCGATTTGATCCATGCGAGGGCGCGGATCGCTGACTGGTGCACGGAGAGGTAGTGTGTCGGCACGAGGTCGGTGATCGTGGGTTGGCCTGCAGAAAATTAGCATCTCAGACAGCCACGCCAGGAAGATGGCTTACTGGATTCGACCGCCGTTTTCAGCGCAAGCCCAATATTGTATACTGCAATAGTCCCTGAGGCGTTCCGTTAGCCGGAAGGAAGATGGTCGCACGAGAGTTAGTACCGTTCGTCGTGCCGATAGCGATAACTTCGCTGTTCGCCCAATCGAACGTCCAGCATGCAGTCTCTTCCAGCTCTATCCGCAATATTGGACGAGGGAGCTTGACTTGGGTAATCATCAGTGGAAATTTAGCCACATTGACTACATCAACGAACCATAGATGGGTTGCGAGCTTTCGGGAGCCATGTTCGAAGGATCAGGTATCACAAAAACAGAGAAGGAACCATCCTCAAATGTCCCCCCAAGGAGCCCCAACTTTTTGTGGGGCACGCCGTCCGTCCTCTGAAAATGTATTGAGAATGAAAACACAGAACAATCCGAAGATAGTCTCACCGGGTCGTGCGATGGTAAGGGACACCATTTTAGGTCGTATGCAGGCCCCGAATCGAGGCAAACTACCATCTTACATTTCATGTGCCCGCGATCCGGAGTTTTGCCAGGACTCTTTCGGGTGCTCGCAGATTTTTGGGTGCTTTCCAGAGTCCATAGTTGGATACAAGCATACGATGGACGGCATACCTTCCTACCGATATCGGGAGAGTGGGATTGGGAAGGAAACGGGGCGACTGCAAGATATTGGGTGTATTCTCTTGCCGCGCGGTCGTCGACATGTATTGGACACCAGTCAAGACCCCAAACGGGGGCCCCAGCATTGAATACGTGTGCTTTACTGGCAGAACTGAAATTCGCTAAAGTTCGACGTTGGAGTAACAAGCGAAAGGATGTAAGACGGATAGCTCACCCATAGGAATCGACCCCATCATGGAAAGCGTCTCTCTTGACTGACGTTTTATGGGGCCAAGATAGCATACAGTGGGAGGAGGTGGCTTCAAGTTTCCTTCTTCTGTCGTCACATCGTCTGTGGGCATATAGAGGGCTGCATCTCTGGGTTGATCAGAACGACAAGACATCTTATCAATGGACGTTATGACTCACTCTGCATTCAAGATTTCCCAGTCATTGGGCAGTGCCACGTCGCCGTACACCCGTGGACGCCGCACGAGTTCGATATCTACATCGTCCCCAGCCGTCAGGGCCTCTTTGTACCATGCTCTATCTTCGGCCAGCTCCCACAGAGGTCCTGGACCGACGTTGTAGCCCCAAGCCTTGTTAACACGGTCAGTAACCTTTGAATTTTCGGTAAATCCATTCGTGAGTGTCGTAGAAGGGCGAGAAAAGAGGTTTGGAGACGCGGTAAGGCGTTCTACGCGTCCTTCGCGCGAGTAGAGTGGTACGGCGCGGTGTCTATGGTTCACGCTCGGCGTCGGTAGAACATAATTTTGCCGTTTTGTGCCCTTGGGGCCGACGATGACCTTCGCAGAGGCGTCCGTCTTCACCTTCAGTTTACCCTTTGGCTTTGGAATAACCGGCACTGGCGAACTTTTCCGTTTTCGTTTGAGAGCCCGAGGCTTGATGACCTCGACAACGTCCTCCTCATCGTCGATCTCGCCCACCGCGTCCTCGTCCTCATCCTCGTCCTCTTCTTGTGCGGGGTCTTCAGTGGCATTGTCAGCTTTTCGTTCAGGTTCAAAGTCGCTCTCGCTGTCAACCTCATCCTCTACGAATGTTCTGGTGATGCTGGACGGACCGGCACGGGGTTCATCTTCGTCTTCGTCGACCGCGAATAACGTTGCGTAGCTCGGTTTGCCCTTCCTCGGCCTTAGTTGACGCGTCATAATGCGTTCCGGGAGGAAAGAAGGCGGAGATCGTCGTGTGTCGCGTCGGACAGCGGTGGTGGTTGCGGGCCAAGTTTACTGTGAGGAAAAGTGGCTGATAACAAATACGGCCAGCACATCTAATCTAATCTCTTCCGGCAAGCCGCCGGCTACAACATAGCCGACACAGGGACGACCACGGCACGAATTCGCGTTATAGACGGCCACGGCATGAATTCGTGTTGGCATTCAGCCATGTCTACCAAATTACCACAAACGACTAAATGCCTCGTCGTCCAAGAGTCCAAAGAAAAACCCAAGCAGTACGACGCCGCACTGATCGAGCGGCCTCTACCCGTACCCCAGCCCGGACAGGTGGTGGTCAAGATCGCAGCGGCTGGGTTCAACCATAAAGATGTGGGAGGCTTCTGACCCTCATTGCGTTCATAACTGACACAAACCGGCAGGTTTGGGTCCGCCAGGGCCTATACCCCGGCATCGCGCCCGGCGCGGTCTTCGGAGGCGACGGCGCAGGTACGCCCCGCAAATAGGCTTCCAATCCGACGTTCTGCACCTACCCACCCCCGCGCTAGGCACAGTGATTGCATCGGGCACGCCAGAAGACCCACTTCTCAACACCTGTGTCTTCCTGACGCCAACAAGGGGTTGGGAGCGCGACCCACAGGGCCCTGAATCTAGGTGCGCGCGTGCCTTGTCTACTGGAGGGCTCCACTCTGACATACTCTGTCAGATTCGGCATCTTGGGTGGGGGTGCATTCCCTGCGCTCGGAACCTTCGCGGAGTATGTTGTTGTAGAGCGCGACCAGGTCGTGGCGACGCCCGCGCACCTCGACGACGTGCACGCGGCCGCCTGGCCCGTGGGCGGCGTGACGGCGTGGAGGTATGCATACCCCGTACGAACTTGATCCCGCCATAATTAACTGTGTGCGCTGGAATAGAGCGGTCGCGGTAAATGCACAGGTGCAGCGCGGGCAGAATGTCCTCATCACGGGCATCGGCGGTGGCGTTGCACTCCTCGCTCTGCAGATCTGCGTCGCGATGGGTGCGAACGTGTATGTCACAAGTGGCAGCGCGGAAAAGCTCTCCCGAGCCCTGGTGCTCGGCGCAAAGGGCGGGGCCAACTACAAAGACAGTGCGCACGCTCCCAAAATAAATTCTGAGCCGAAATATTGACAGCGCGCAGAGGACTGGCCCGCGCAAATTGGCGCACAGCTTAAGCGCAGCGCGCCCGGCGCAATGCTGGATGCGATCATCGACTCCGCCGGCGGTGACATAATGGGTCAGACGGGCAAGATACTGAAATTAGGCGGCCGCGTCGTCTGCTATGGAATGTGCGTCGTTCCACCCCGCTGCAGATACCATCTCACCAATATATTTGCTTCTTCCCCTTTCTCTTCGCCCCCTCTGTCGGCGCGCCTCCCGCGCATACACACTCACGATCTGATAGGACTGCGAGTCCTGTGATTCCGCTGACAATGCGGCAGGTCCTGGCGAACCAGCAGCTCATAGGTACGCTCCCCGCTGCCGCCGCGTATCGCGCGCTAACAATATCCGCGCGCCGCCTCCCCACGCCGCCTTCTCTTCTTCTTATCGTCTACCCGTTACATTTACCCAGGCTCGACGATGGGCTCGCACAAGGACCTGCGCGATGCGACCGCCTTCCTCGCCGAGCACCGCATCGTACCCGTCGTCTCGCACGTGCTCTCAGGGCTCGCCGCCGCCGACGAGGGCTTCGCCCTCATCGCGCAGGGGGCGCAATTTGGGAAAGTCGTTATCAGGATCGCACCGGCGCCAGCGAAGCTTTAGCGCGCGCCTCGGCAGACTCGTGACGGCCACCGGGGCGCCGGCGGTGTCTGTATAATATTAATGTGTAATACTGACGAAAACTGAGGAACGACATAGGACGGACGGAATGACGATACCTGACGATACCATTAATATACACCCCGGGCCTTGTGCTCAGGCAGGGTGCTATATCTATCCACCTACATATCAGCCATTGTCAGAGAAGCGCGCCTGTTAGAGGAAGCGTCTATTGATACGCAACCCGTCAATCAACGCGTCCATCCGTCCATTGACTCCATTCATTCTGGTATTTATCCATTCCATTGGTTTTGTGACATTCGTTCGCCGAGAGAAGCACCGCGCCAAGGTTGCGCCGACCCGCCACAGCCTGCCGCCACACGCATACGCAAGCATACAATCGAACTTCTCTATTCAAATATGCATTCCATGAATACGTTCACCGACTTATTCGCGCGCGCCGCCGCCCCGCGCAGAAAATATATTAATCCAAGCAAGCAGCCGCAGATTCAAGTCCGTGGCGCCATAATAATCGTCTAGGGGTACTTAACAGTGGAAGTAAAAGTAGAAAAACGCAAGAGTAAAAGCCCAAAAAAGCAGCGTGGGGTTGTATGTATGTACGTAACGCGTATGTGACTCCAAAAAAGGAATGAGAGGGAGCCCACAGTCCAATAAGCCCAAATTCAAAATGCAAGTGGTAGGTAGTACAAAAGAAGGTCGCGACAGGAGTGTCCGGTACGTGATAAATTAGGTCGTGCAATTCAGTGAAGTAAACAAGGTCGAGACAGCGCGTGCGTGCGCATACGTGCGTGCGTGTGGGCTGTGGTCAGTATCAATTGGTGCGTTTAATTTTAATTGGCTCGTCGATGAGCGTCCGTCGCATAAAAGAGTCGGTAGTGAGATAGCAAAAAATCAGTATGAAAAGATCATGAGATATGGGTTGAGCACGATCTAGCCATTCCATCAGCATCAAAACCACCAAGGAAAAAAAAACACTGCGCACCGGCACGAGAATGTGGCACCCAACAACAAGCGACAGCGGGATCACCAGCGCCCAGTTCCATCCGGGGATCTGCCACTCGAACGGCACGGCCTCCGTCGTAAACACGACCATCATCGCAATGCATGCAATGCAGATGCAAAACGATAGCTTGAAGCGCTGCCAGATCCGCGGCACCTCGATCCAGAAGGATGAAAGCTCGACCTCCTTGCCCGTCGATCCCCACGTCATGTCGTATGAGAACAGATGCGCGAGGAGCGCGGTGGATAGGTGGATACTCATACCGCCGAAAAAGAACAGGCTGAGATAACCCGAATCAGCGCCGAAAAAAACAAGGAGGCAGTAGCACTTACAAGAACGGAATCCAGCGCAGGTTCTCGAAGAGCGCCGCAAAGAAATTGCGCTGCCCGAGCCGGTATTCAAGCAGCGTGTACCCGAGATTGCCGACACCGGGGAAGACGACCGTGCACGCGAGCAGGATCTCGAAACTGTGCAGGTAGAATCGGTCAAGCTGCGGCGCCAGACCGAGGATCAAGTAATTGATGATTGAGCCGACAGTAGCGGCCGCGATACCATCTGGAGAAAAGTCGATCAGCGGACGACGCGGAGCGCGCACCGGGGAAACTCACAGTACGAGAACATGTCTTAAACACAAAAATAAGTATTGCATAGAGAAAGAGAACGCAGTGTACTCACAGGACATCATGCCGACCTTGTAGTGCAGAGGCGCCTTGGACCACACGAAGCCGCGCAGCTGAGAGCTGATCGGGCCGGCCTTCCACCATTTGATGAAAGGGTTGAAGATGATCTCGTTGCATCCTGTCACCTCGTCAGCTCCCGCACACGAAAACACTTCGCAAACACTCACCATACGCGTATTTTTGCCAGCGCGCGAGTTCGTCCACGACCGTAAGACTCACTCCTTCCTTGAAACCGCCGTTCGAGTACGTCGCCCAGCGCAGCGTGTACCCTTTCAAGAGCAAGCGCAGGGCAAGATCGAAGTCTTCCGACACGTTCGCCTCGCTCCACTGCTTCGTCTTCCCGTCCGCAGGGTCCACAAACGCCGCGTCCTGTACCGCGCTCCAGCGCAGGAACGCATTGTGCCCCACGAACGGCGCGACCTCCCCGTTCGCGCACCCGAGCGAGATGCACTTGTTGATCCGGCGCGTGAAGTGCGTGATCCCGTTCTCGAAATAGTGATGCGCGACCTGCATCACGTCACTCTCGTGCTGGATGATCGCGACGTCCGCACTGGCGCCCATCTCCCGCGCCGCGTCGCGGAAGCAATCCTCTGGCACAATGGTGTCCGCATCGATGATGAGCACGATCGCACCCATGCGCAGCGACTTTCCATTCGCGCACCACGGCATGAAGCGCCCGCCGCTAGCCTGGTACATCGCGTCCTGCGCCATCTTCATCGCGCGGTCCTCGAGGCACTCGTCCGCGGAGTCTTCTGCGCCCTCAGCCTCGAGCTGCTCGAGGAACGTCTCGAGCTGGAGCGAGAGCGCTAGGCCGAAGTTCATATTCGATGCTTTTTTGAACTTGCCTGCGCGCTTGAAGCCGCCGGGGGCGGAGCTGTGTCCCGGGCGCGCGACCCAGCCGATGTTGTGGTTGGCGTAGAACGCGATGCGCTCCTTGCGGTCCGCCTCACTGATCAGCTGCAGGCCGTCGTCGCAGATGAAGATCGCCGATGTGCCACCTGTCAGGCAACGCGTGAGCACCAGCCATGGAAGAGGGGGAGGAGGGGGTGCGCACCTTGGCGCGCGTACGTCTGCATCGCCTTCTTGACGGAATACACAGACGGCGCGATCGTTAGCTCAAGGCTCTCCTTGTACACAGGCAGCTGAATCGTAATGTGCGGCAGGTTGCGGTCGATCTCCGGGTTGGGTTCAGGCTTGATTGCAGAGTAGTACATGGAATTCTCGTGGTATTGTGCCACCGGGCCGAGGCTGGGACAGCGTGAGAAGCGTAGAAAGTAAGAGCGTATGAACTTACATGAGACACAGATTACCGACGAGCTGCAAGCAGAAGAACTGAAGGCGCACATCAGACATCAGCGGGACTGACGGATACGCAGAGGTGAACACGTACGATCGACACGCAAAAGATGACGGGGAGCGTTACCATCAACGCGAAACGTGTTGGGTCGCGATCGAGCGCGAACTCCTCGAGGAGCACCGAGATACCAGCCGTTGCGAAGTCTGCGAACAAAATGACAGTCAGCAAGAGTGTTCATTGTTTAACGCGGCGGAGGCCAAAAATAGTTCCGAGAGAAAAAGGCAAGGTTTTTGTGGTGCAGATTGAGATGTTCCCAGAAAAACTCGGTCGCATCTTTCTGTACACACATAGCAGGAAGACGATGTTTTTAGGTCACCTGAAAACGCGATGGAGACTTCGATTTCAATCAATCAAAGTATTCCAGGCGTTTTGAGGTGCCCTAAAAGCATCGACCGTCTGGACCCTAGGGTGCCAATAAAACCAGCAAGCGATGTGATTTCGACGTCTTCCCCGACATGCGCTTTACATGCGGAGGCAGACGTCGAAGTCCTTAATCGCGAGCCTAACCAAACGCAGAGTTTTTCTCCCAAAGCAAGAGACGCACTCACATGCGGCAAGTCCCGCGCCGAACCCGGCATATATCGGGCCGATCAGAACCAGCTTCCGCGGCTTCTCCGGCGCACCCTTTTCGACGTCGCTCGATGGCGGCGCAGCGGGGCGCGCGTCGAGGCGCCAGCTCCACCAGGGCTTCTTCTGCGGCGGCGCGCTGGACGCTGCCGGTGCCGCCTCAGCGCTCTCGCGCTCGGGCTTCGTCTCGACCTCCTCGACGCGCACCTCCGTCTCATTCGGCAGCGGCATCTTGGAGTCGCGGAGGTTGAGCGCGGTGGACGAGGCGGCGGCGGACGGCGCGGAGGAGATGCGCGAGCCAACGAGGGACGGCGTGGGGCCGGATCCGTGTGCGGCGACGTTGCGCGTGCGCCAGATGTGCTTGATGAGCTTCTCCTCGAACTCTTTGCAGAGCGGGATCATTGTCTCGAGGGAGTACGACCAGAGGACGACCGCGCGCTCGTCGCGCTGCGCTCTGAGTTAATATATGCGCTTTTTCCAAGAAAATAAATGGGCGTGCGTACAATGAACGCGCCGCACTGGTCCTTCTCGGCGGACGGCAGCTGGTCAATGGTGTCGAGAATCTGGATGCGCGTGTTGCTGTCGATGTACAGACAGTCGTCGTCCGGGCCGCTGTGGGAATGATGTCAGCGCGTTTTCCGACCAGCGAAGTTCGAACACACATTTTGCGGATGGCAGCTTGCACGGCCGTGTTCCGTATCTTGACCGCAACGACGGGGTTGAGGCGGCGGACGGCGGCCTCGAACGGGATGAGGGCGGGGTTCTCGTAGGGAAAGACACGGAAGAAGCCGTTCTCGACACGCATGGCGACGCCGGTGGCCACTGTCTCCTCGACAGGCATGAACCAGTTCTCCTGCTGCGTGCTCTCATCTGCGAATTAATTAGTCAATATTCTCGAAGGAGAAGTTGGACGCGGGGAAATGGGCCGCCGATCCACAATGTCCAATTATTGGGGACTCCAACACACAGCTACGGAAAATTATGCAGCAATGTACGGCACTGCATAATTTATCATAGTGCCATAGTGAGGGTCCCCATCTGGATTTGCAGCTGCCGTAGCAGAGCCCAAGTTTGCTGACAGGCTGGAAGACGCACATATTTTATGGAGCCAGGCATCCCAGAGGTCGTAATCGCTGTTGTGGATGGTGACCGCCGCCATCGTAATTAAGGGAGGATAATGGTAGGGAGCGTCGCCTCGGGAGGAAGGGGGCCTAGAGGCGAAAACGAGGAATCGGGGCTTTATACTTGCTTCCGATTGCGGCACTACCAGAATTGATGCCACAACTGATGTGTGTGACTTACGTGACACGCCGAAGTTTCTTCCTCCTCCGACCTTGTCTCTGGCAGCCATCGCAAGCTTCTGTTCCTGTTCCTTGCGATATGTCTATTGCTGTCCGTCCTAAAACCGGCACCCGACTTCAATCTGGATCGTGACACTATCACAGCGTGTCTGCGCTTAGCATGGGTTGATAGATGGCTAAAGTTGTACATGCAGTCTTCGCATCGCTCTGATCTGACAGGCTATCTTTACCACGGCACAAACTGCTCGAGGAGGCATCCAGCAAGGCCGGGAAAACTCTCTCTGGGGCTGTAATTAATGGCCAGCGGGTGCAGCGGGGCTCCTGGAGGCCCGGGACGTGGAGGATGCTGGCAACATATGATGATGTGATCTGGCAGGCTGTCGTCCGAAGCCAATACCATCTTCTCCCTCGGAATGCTCGCCTGTGTGACAGCGTGGGCAGCCGAAGAATCTTGCACCGCAGGAGGCCTGCCCATCGCTTTTTGTGCGCATGAGGCCCGATCGAATGGAAGTCCTGGGAACCGCACGTAAACCCCCCAGTCTTGCTTTTGCGCTTATAACCCCCGCCGCGCCAGCCAGACCGCAGCCATGTCCGACTCCTCCTCCTCCCTGCGCGAGCGCCCGGCCACCGCCGAGCGGCCCAGCACCGCCGTCAGCGCTGCGCCGAGCGACCCGTTCGCCTCGCCGCTCTCATCGCGCCCGCCGTCCGTGCACTACGTCCAGCCGTCCGCCCACTCTTCACGCGTTTCGTTCCCCGACGCATTTGCCTCGCGCCGCTCCATCCTCTCCCAGTCCGCATTCGGCGTCCCCGCCTACTCCTCCGCCCTATCTGGCGCCGCCCGCCTGTCCGCCGGGCCCGGCGTGATCGTCGCCCCGCCTGGCTCGCCACCGCCCAATGCGAGCGCACCCGCACCCGCGAAAAAGCTACCGCGCATGAAGTCACACAGGCTCCCACCCGGCGCGGAGGTCCCCAAGCCGTGGGTGCAGGGCAAGAGCGCGCGCGCGGTCTTCTCGTACTGGATCGTGTACCTCATTGTGCTCGTCGGCATTTCCATCGGCGCCGTACAGTGCTGGCTCACCTTTGTGCGCGTGCCGCTCGACCGCAAGCCGCTGTGTCTCGTGCTCGACCAGGACTTCAGCGACGAGAGCACCGTATTCGGCCCAAACGGAACATTCTTCCGCGAGGTCAACATGGACGGCTTTGGGTGCGCATGCACGTCTTGTCCTGTTGATTTCATCTAATATATGCACTACGTAGGAACGGCGAGTTCGAGATGACCACCGACTCGCGGAACAACTCGTTCGTCAAGGACGGTATGCTCTACATCGTGCCCACGCTCACCTCAGACAACATCGGCACCGCCGCCGTGTTCGACGGCACGGTGTACAACATCACCGGCTGCACGTTCAACATCACGCGGCCGAACAACGGCTACATCGAGCAGGACGGCGGCCTCGTGTTCGACTGGGACAGCTACTACCGCTCGTGCAGCGCGGTGAGCAACGCGACCGCGGGGACGGTGATCAACCCCGTGCAGAGCGCGCGCCTGACGACGCAGAACACGGCGAGCATCCGCTACGGGCGCGTCGAGATCCGCGCGAAGATGCCGAACGGCGACTGGCTCTGGCCCGCGATGTGGATGCTGCCCACGCAGAACGTGTACGGCGCCTGGCCGCTCAGCGGTGAGATCGACATCGTCGAGTCGCGCGGGAACGGCCTGCGGTACACCGCGCAGTGCGTCTAATCCCAATCTCGCGCGCATATATGCACCGGGCTGACGCATACATAGCGGCTCTAACTTCGTCCAGGGATCGCTGAACTGGGGCCCCGCTCCGGACCTCAACGGGATCCTAAAGAGTTCAAGTTGGTGGACGGACAAGCGCAAGTCGTTCGGCGCGGACTTCCACACGTACGCGCTCGAGTGGACGCCTGATTTCCTGTGCGTGCTTCTTCCTTCCCTAAACTTTATCTTCCGTGTAATTTCGTGTTCTTCCCGCGACGGCATAAACGCCCCTATCCATTTACTCTTTTTTTTCTCTTTCTTTACTTCCTCCATTCCTTCTTTATTCTCACCCCTATTCCCACCCGCTGACACCTCTCCCGTCCATAGCCGCATCTACGTCGACACGCGCCTCCACACGCTGCTCGACTTGCAGTTCAACGAGCCGTTCTTCAAGCGCGGGCAGTTCCCGCAGACGACGTTCAACGGCTCGACGCCCGTGGCCGTGCAGGACCCGTGGATCAACGGCACGAACGCGACGCCGTTCGACCAGGGTGCGTCCCTCCCTATTTTTTATATTCATTTTATATATTCATTGAACCCCATGATGCAGAGTTTTACCTCATCCTCGACGTCGGCGTCGGTTCGACGAACGGATGGTTCCCCGAGGACCAGGGCGGCAAGCCTTGGCTTGACCAGGCGGCTAGTGCGTATCTACCTTTCTTCGAGTATGCGCCGCTGACAGATCATCGATAGACCCGCCGCACGACTTCGCCGCGGCGATCGAGCAGTGGTACCCGACGTGGCCGTCGAACGTCGAGGACCGCGCACTTGTCGTAGACTACGTCAAGATGTGGCGGCACTGCGAGGCGCCATGAGCGCGGTGAGCGCGCGCCGCCCTTGGATTATAATTACGCATATACGAACATACTCTTAGATACCTACTTAACTGCTTACGTCTTACTACTTACCCGCTTGCGTGTCCGCAGGCATGTCCCTCCTTGAATTTTGGATTTTGGGCTTGGTGTTGTCTGTCATTATAGTCATCAAATTAATTAGTATCGTCCTCCGGCCGCTCCGTGCGCACGCACGCATGTACTTACTTACAATTTTGTCGCGCACTTACAATTATATCTCCAGAATCTGGATCGCCGTCGTGGCGTCTATGCGGCGCCCGGGAGCATTTTCTCGCCCTTTTTCGTCCATCGAGACTGGCACTGACACTGACACTGACAGGAGACACACACACAGCCGCAGCGTTCCGGCCTGCGCGTCTGTTCCGCGCTGGTTCGCTGCTTACATACACGTACCGTAACGAGTACGTGCGCCAGATATAACTTGCAAGGAAGTGAGCTGATGTGCATACGGCTGACGTGATTGTCAGCGGGGACTTGCGATGATGCGACGATTCAATTCAGATAAGTAATGTATGCATGGTTATGTACTTACTTGCGGACAAACGTCGATGCGCCAGGCAGGCGGGCAGGGGCGCTGCTTGTCCCCGGCCGGGGTGATTACGGTGATGCATTGTCACTGCGATTGCGGCGAATGCATATGCGTCTTTGTTATTTAAAGTTAAGCGCAGGCGTATCACAGTGCACACCACCGCTCTGCGACCGAGATAACGCGAAGGCACTGGCAGGCCTGCCCGGCGCTGCCTCGTCACCGGCGGGCACGCACTGGCAGCAGCAGATGCAGTCATCACATACCTAATTTGAAGTGGGTATTTCTGCCACTGGGCGATAAGATAAAGCTGGCTATGCCTCTGACGCAAATAGACCGAGCTTTCTGAGAAAGGATAGATACTGACAGAATTCAGAAAATGAAGGTATCGAGGACGTCGGATCCCCTTCGTCGACAAAACGCACAAGGGCAAGGTGAAAAGGCGTGGGAAAATTGAATTCGGACAAGGATCTAGGAAATCTATCGAACGTCTTGGGATATCTTTTATCTGTCCTTCGAAGTGTCCCGCGACGACGCCGGATCGGCATGACGGTCCAGACTTAGGGCACTGGCAGCCGGCGCCTGCAAATTCAATTGAATGTTGCAGGCCATGGCGTGCTGTTCGTAAGTGTGCGTGACGAACTTACGCTATACGCTGGGCGATGTACGACACAATTTATGCCTCGCAGGCCAAGGTATTCAGATTTTTGGGGCGCAGTGCAGCCTCCTGCGCTGATGCCTATCCTTATCGTTTTTATAATAATCATGCCGGCGTCGTCCGGTGTCTTCTATAGAGCCCTGCGCTGGCATGGCGGACACGGCGATGCGCACGCGGCCGCGCCGCCGTTCGCGTTCGGTGATATTAAGTATCATAGCGCGTGCAGTAATGCAATTATCGCCCGTACGGGCGGCAATAGGCGCGCGCAGCCACTGTAGACGCAGACGAAGCAGTGCGCGCGCACGTATACGGTACGAGAAACCGTGACGGGGCCGGGCACGGCTGTGCGGGCTACTGGCAGAAAGCACATGCGCGTGCGGGATGTGCAGATAATATAATAATATGTTGCGTGCCGGCATGCAGCCACAAGTCTGTAGTCACGCCGCGCCGCCAGCAGCGTCCCTGGAATGAGTAATGAATTAATAACGAGTGTCCCTAGGACCCCGGAAAGTACACCAAAATCCCTGATCCAGATCTGGCTAAGATCTGGAGATTTTTTAGTGAAATGCCTCAGGTCTGGGTGGCTAAAAATTCGACTTTTTGAGAGGTAAGGCCTGAGTCAAAAACTTGGCTAAAAATTKGATTTGGAGCAAATGCCTGATCCAATGTTTGGCTAAAAATGAGCTCCACCGAGGTTCGAACTCCAAGTTCGGAAGAAACCGCAGACGTAAAGCTAAGGCAACRTACCAAGTCAACTATACACCCTGAATAATGTTGTGCTCTATAGCCAATATGACAGACCTTTACTTACAAAGCCTGATTAAGTATCTCAATTGAACTGCAATTGAACTGCGTAGTTATGTTTATATAGCCTATCCTAATACAGTATCTTAATAGTATTACAACGTTCTCAGTTCCAAACTGTGTTTTTGACGAGAATGCGCGCCAGGCGGCTCTAGGTTGGCTCTAGGCAATGCCTGAGGCGGAATTTGGCTAAAAATCAGCGATTTCAACACCAGGCAAGGCCTGATCCAGGATTTGGCTAAAAACTGGATCTGCCGGAGGCCTGAGGCAAAATCTGGCTAAATTTTGGCAAAACGGCCTTGGCTAAAAATTGCCAAATTTGAGCGATCTGGGATCAGGCATTTTGGTGTACTTTCCGGGGTCCTGTGTCCCTTCAAACGCCAATTATACCGCAGCGGCGCGCGTAGCAGCAATGAACGTGCCTGCGCGCGGCTCCGTCGCGCGTCGGCGCCTGAGAACACCGGACAGCCAGCCAGAACATTATTATCCCGCGCTTCCCCACGCTCATGGAGATCCTCGCGGACGCCGAGCACATAAATAAGTCGCCCTCACCCCGTCTGAGGCTCTCTGGGTACCCGCACACGTCAAAGAAGCAGAAGCACAGCGAGGCACTGATCTTTGATAGTATGCAGTCGATACGTTAGTCTCTCTCCCCATGCTCTGCCTGCGCCAAGCGGCACCCGCGCACCCGGGGCAGGGGCGCGCACGGCAGATCAATCAAACCCACCCCCGCATGCGCACCGACTATGGAACAAGGCGCTGCACATATGTATAGCGGCACCGCGGGATGTACAGCGCGTCTGCGCCTTCTAAAGCGCCCGCCGCCCAGGCATGATCAGCGCCAGCTAGCTCACAGCCCGCGCTCCCACACAGCGCCTGGCCGCACGGCAGCGTCCGGTGAGCATCCGCCGACCGCGGCGGCTGGCGCGTGTCAGCCCGTTTTGCGAGCGCGCTATTTCGGGCGGCTGATCAGTCTGAAGGCGAGGTCAGACTGCTCCGGGGTGGTAGCGGATCTGCGCCGCTACCACCCCGGAGACGCACAGTGTGCCCGCCGCCTCCCTCTGCCAAGGCGCGCGCGTTGTAAGGGGTATTAGGTGCACCGCACCAATTACGTCGGCATGCGAGCCAGGGCAGGATTTTCAGAGCGCGACAGGGCCTATTAAATCGCTACAGATCACGGTGCTGCATTGGCAATAACTATAAGCATAGTTCTGCGCGAGCGACGTGTTGGACAGCATATAACCGATAGCTGACGGCAGGGCGTGGGCGTGGACGTCTCAATCGAGACAGTTCTCCATGTACAGGAGCGCAGATCATGTCTCGTGGGTCCATGGCGAAGGAAGAGGAAGAACCTGGGAGAACCACGGCGCATCGGAATGCAGCGTACTTGGGACCACGAGCGTGTCACTGTCCGTCGGTCGGCTACCAGTTAATTGACAATTGATCAAGGATCAGAATGCACGCTAGGGGGGGGGGGGTGGCCGCCTAGATTGAACCATCATCCATCATGACTGTGTGCAGCCGCGGTGAGTGATATGTCGTGTCACAGTGTCAGACCATACATACCGTAGACATACAAGTCAGATGAACTGCATGCGACGGGATGTTGTTCGCGCTGATTGAGGGGTTCAGAATTTGCGAGGCCCAGAAAACGGAGGCTTTGGTGCGTGACAGCCTTCGGAGGGGGATGTTTGAGCACAGCACCAACAGTTCCGTTGATCGAAGGATAGAATTGAACTTTAGGAGAAGGCCAGAGCGTCAGAGTTTGACAGGCGCGAGAGAGCCCGCAGAGATTGGAATTTGGCAGAACATGGACATGCGTTAGTCAGAGCGTGTCCACTCGAATCTAACGTAACGGTCAACATTCTCAGGATATAATCTGCCCTGCTCACTCATTTTAAAGGCAAAGCGACGCATCACTATCACTCAAGAAGGGAGATATTACTCTCATTATCGGAGGTTACGATAATAGATAAGTTATGCTGGAATAGCATCTGCGATGTTGATAACTGTGCCATCGTCGCAAATAACTCGGAATCTGACTGGAAGATGGAGAGTCAGCGAATGAGCATTTGTAGCATTTCGATCAAACACTCACGGACGGTAAATGGAATACCCTTCTCTTTGCGTATGCTTGTAAAATACAAAGTACCGGAACCTGTTTGTGCAGAATGCTCGTCACACTACAAATAGAATATGGTATAGATGAATGAAATACCTTTTGAGCCACGTATTCTGAAGCTTACATCGATGTTCCCTTGTAATTGGCTAATCTAATAAGCATGAAGGTAAGCATTGTATTTTGACCTAGAAACCGACAACTGCTGCCACGCATATTTCGGGTGCCAATCCTTCATAAAGAAAGGATCAGAGTGAAAGGCGTTTATAACAAGTACTCACACGTCCGTTCACAAGTGGATCACCATTGAGGTACCACTCGGGTTGAGGCCTGATAGCCTCGCCCAGCACCTCCCTCAATTGCTCGTCTGCCTTAAGTGCACGCACGATGCTCCGGAACACGGAGCTCGAGAGTTTTTCCTGGTTGTTCGCCACTGTCATAAATGCAACCCATCCGCCAACACCAAGCGCCAGGCCGCCGAGCAGAAGCGGCCATGTAGACTGAATCAAGCGCCAAATGAAACAGAGTCAGATGGACAATGCGCTGTATTTCTGTCCAGCATGTCTCCTCTGACCTTGGCTTTGGGAAGGGCCCTGAATGGCGGGTGCTTCGCGTAGTAGGGCCGCGGCCGCGATGGTTCCGAGAAGGTTTCGATTATGGGTTGGCTGGCAGGAGGGGGTGGCCGGGGAAGTTCAGTGACGTAGTTCCTGCTGCCATTTCCAGGGCCAGCACGCTTTAGTGCAAGCCTTGCAGCAGGTAGTCGAAATAAAGACATTAAAGATACGCTCGACGATGATTGGAGAGGATGGGATGATTTACGAGGTCATATAACGCGTGAAGGAGCTCCAGGTCTAGACGCGGGCGACCAGCGGTTTTTCGTCGACCCGGTGAAGGTACTCAAAATAGAAATTGACCTTAATACGTAAGCAGCGGGTCCTAGATGCACACTTGAATCTTATCTTATCTGACAAAATCGAAAAAAGAATATTTATAAGTATTAAGTAGTTGTAGAATTGTGGGCTAATCAACTTGAAGTAACATCCTACAAGACAGTATGAAAAACAAGCTTGCTAAAACGATGAGCCACAGACAAGCTAAGGTAACATTGTTGTTGAATGATATGAAGCGCTGTGATATCATAACATCGAACAGGGATATAAATATGAGATAGGAACATATCACTAGCACCGACGTTGAAGTGGCTTCGCAGATAGTCAGCATCAAATGGCGCGCAGTCTTCGACGGAGATGAGGAACGGGGACGTAGCGAGGAAGGAGCGGCGTATAAGCTGAGATCAAGGCGGAGAAATGAAGTGAACGAGTGTGCTGTCGGAAGGAGGGTTACTCCCCCGCTTTGGAAGGCAGACAAGTAAAGGAGAGAAAAGTCAGGAAATTATTTTGGGTTCATTCCCCGGATTTGGGAAGGGGCGGCGGCGGCCCCGGCGTGGCGCTCGGTGTGTCGAACGCAGACCTGAACGGCGTGAACGGCTTCATGTCCAGTCCTGGCACCGCGCCAGATGGAGGCACCGCAGCCTCTGCACCGTTCGCCTTGGACACGCCATTATCAAGGCTGGGCACCAGCTCGCTGTTCAGGCGTGACAATCGCGCATCCTCGTCCTGTGTTTCCTTGATGTACTCAACAGGGGGGCGCGGCATAAGGGGAGGCGGTGCCGGCGGGCTCGTCACCTGCGCGGGCGGCGTGGCTGTAGCCTTCCGCCCACCGTCTCGCGCCTCGAACCTGGCCTGCATGAGCGCCTTCTCCTCTGCCGCGGTTGGCACGCGCGAGGCGGCGGCGGGCGGCTGCGGTGTGGGGCGGAACCCAGCGTTGGAGGTGGGGCTACGGCCAGGCGACGACGGGACCGAGACACCGTTCGGCGACGCAGTATTACCACGGGGCGGGGTCTGCATATTTTGCTTGTTTGCCTTGGCCGCAAGCTGTGCGTCGCGCGCCTCCAGCTTTCTGCGTACCGCGTCCTTCTCTTCAAGCGCGTTGGCGTATTGATCGGGCAAGCTCGTGCCAGGCGCTGGCGCCGGAGCGGGTGTCGGCGCTGGAGCGGGTGGGGGTGCAGCATAGGATACCGGAGGCGGGGTCTTAGTCTGCGCCATAGCAGCCGCGTCAGATGCCTCGTACGCGCGACGGAAACGTTCCTTCTCGGAGAGGTGGGCCATGATGTTGGTCCCCCCTGCCGCCGCCTCGAACGATGGCGGAGCATCATTAACTGGCTGCGAGGATGATCCGGAAGCTGCTGGCTTACTCGGAGGATATAACGAGTCGTAGGCAATGGGGTTGGACGACGGGATCTCATCGCCGCTCTGGGACAGTTCCACAGCTCTCTTTGCYTCCTCGTAGCGCCTCAGCGCTGCTTTTTCCTGCTCAGCCGTCATGTATTGTGGGCCTGTCGTCAAAACAGGAGGTTGCCTCGAAGGGCTGACGTGCGAACTTCCGCCYGCTTGCCCTGAGCCTGAACCACCGCCGCTACGGGCATTGACGGCTTGCTGGTAAAGCGCGGCTCCAGTAAGTTTCGATGACCCAGAGCTCGTCAGCTGTGGCCTCACGTCAGGTTTGACGTCCTGCGCAGGTTGGGAAACCTGCCCCTGTTTGACTTGGACGGCCTCCTGTGCTTTCTCGAACAGAATGCGCTTTTCTTCCTCTGCCGAGAGCCATTTCTTGGGGGCAGCTGACGCCGCCGCTACACCACGAGGCGGAGATGAGGTAGTTGCGGGTGTCGGAGATGCTGGGCGCATTGATACGGGCGGCTAGACCAATATYGTTAGATGAAGCATATAAATATGTGTAAAGACAGCGCACTGGTGCCGATGCGGGTCCATGTACTTTGATTACACCATCTCTGGCCTGTTCATAACGTCTCTTCTCTTCTTCAGCCRTGGGCCATTGGCTCTGCGCAGAAGAAGAGCCAGAAGCACCCGATCCCGTAGCCTGCCCACTAYGACTYCGCGACACAGGTTCTTGAGCAACTTCGACATTCTTRACATGCAAGCGCGACGCCGTCGCGCTTGTGTTGCRCATTGCAGAGGGTGGTAATGTATTGGTATTTGAGGCAGCAATCGAAGAAGTAYTRGYGGTTGTCGGATTGATAGAAAGAATAGGCTTGGGAGAGCCAAAGTCGTCCAAGCCACGCCCAAGGGCAAATGGAGAGCCATAGCCGTGGTCATCACCGGAGATTTTAGGGGCCGTCGACGAGGCGCCACYGGGGAGAGTAGTATACATACCGAAGTTGGTTTGCGCATTACTAAAGTCACCATTGGTGCGATTGATTGGTAGAGTTGCAGCGATGATGTCGGAAGGCCGCCCGCGACTGGGCTCGATACGGCTGGGAAGAGGCTGGTTTACTGGAAGCAGTGATAGACTTGGAGCTGGTCCAATGCGGCTACAAGCAATTCATTGTGATGAAATTAAGATTAGCTGCGCGAAATGACTTACTTGATGGCCTCGTAGGACACATGTCTGCGATGATGAGAATTCAGCACAAAAGCGACATCGGARYATCAGAATGTACCTTTGCCAATTAGAGATAATGACTGGAAGTTCTAGGATGATGTGTGTCCCCGTACCCATGAGTGCTCTGATACATAAGGCATATGTGACGTCGATATGTCTTGCCGCRTTCAACGTCGTGGTGGTATGGTTTCCTGAAATCATAAAGCCAAGCTCCGCGGTGTTCTGCGTGCCACCATACAACGTCGCATTGACAGGTACTTTTGTCTCCGCGATATTGACGATTGTGACCGCCGGCGCGGCATTCTTCCGCCCTGCTGCATGAACGCCSGCCGTGAATACCGTCGTCTCTTTTAARAAGAACTCGTATCCTCGTAAAATCACTGTGTGCAGGCTGTCCGATYTGACAGTTGCAGTCACAGAGACACGGTYGCCGGGTCCATAACAGGTGTTCTTGCGGTCTACGATGAGCGTCACGCCATCCTGGGCCACAGATCGCTGCTCGGGCTGGCAGTACACCGGCCATGTCGCGTGGAGTTCGTGCTTGTCAATTGTAATTGRTGYGATCGAAGACACTACGACGGACTTGGCCTTGCGTAAAAATCCTCTGCGAAAAAGTCAGCGGACGTAACGGTGATGAATCTATTATAGCCTGCCTTTTTCCCTTGGTGCACAYGCTTGCTACAAGCTCGTAGGAAATACCGGCTATTTTATTTCTCAAGTCAAGGCCCTGGACGTATACTGAAGCTACACACCTTTGTTGTCCAACGCTACGGTGGGCGGTATTGATTCCGGTATACGAATGGAGAACGGAAAGTCTTGCTGTTGCCAGGAACCGAGATGAGCGCCGAGAGCGGCAAAAGATGAACGAAGACATACTGAGCGCAACAAGYTATATTCATCGGGTGAATTCCATAAGTTGACTGGACTAGGGCCAACGAAGTCGTAAAACGTGTTCGACGGGCCTCCACCTGACAGTGTCTCCACCTTGCGCAGCTCAATTCGCACCCACTTCGCCTTCACCCCCTGCTGTGGYACTCGCACCTCGATGGCCTGCAAATATCCACCYGTCAGTCTACTGTGTCAGCGCGAATACTGTCCAAGACGCACCCCCTTCACCGAGGCTTGAGGGCGATCTGGGCCAGGCGGGATACCAGGGTACCCTGAACATCAATGTTAGAGTCAGCTTGCAATGGGCGCTCGGCGCCCAAGTGCCACCCAATTGACACGAATGCAGGACATACCAGTCA
>KN817595.1:166123-193414 GCA_000827495.1 Hypholoma sublateritium FD-334 SS-4 | reverse complement strand
ATGGACCTATTACTTACCAATTTTGAAAATGTAAAGAAAGGTTCAATCACATTTGAATATGCCCGCAACAATGTTAGACATTTGCTTTACAAAGATAATGATATTTTATTTCCTATGGGCCAAGAATTTGTTTATATATCTGAGCTCATTGGATATGTATTAGGAAATAATAATCATGGCATTATTAGATATAGCTGTCATGTATGTGCATACTCAAGACCATCATTATATATAAATAATCATACCACACTTGTATTGAGAGAGTATCATGATTCTGGTATTATGAAGATATCACAGATACWTCAAGTCAATACACGAGATGGTACAACTGGTGAGAAATGCCCTAACTGYTATACTGCAGACAATGTTGTAGTGCCCACACATGTGTCTGGAGAACTTCAATCTGTGCCTCACCTGCTAGCAATTGAAATGTTCAATGAAAGGAATATAATTAAGCCAGATGTGGAAATTACAATTAATTATGGTAATACTAAGTGCAAATTGAGGCTATGTGGTATAATATATGGTGGTCAGGAGCACTTTACTTGTAGATACATTGATAAGTCTGGAACAACTTGGTATCATGATGGAATAACAACAGGAAAGCATTTAGTACAAGAGACCACACTGACTTTACTATCTGGCACATCACATCTGAGAACAGCAGCCAATAACACTAAACAGGCCATTATGTGCATGTACAAACGGGTGCAATAATAACATTGGAAAAAAAAACTTTCAAAAAAGACTCGTCGCCATGCCATGCAGTGGCCCACAAAGCAAGTGATCTAAGGGGAACTGTCAACATGGGGCCTCGCGCCCGACGCGGACGCGCTCGGTCTGCACAGTTTCACTTTCGCGCGCTATTCTTCGAGTGCATGAGCAACTATTTGCTTCCACGACATCCCCCGAGCTCGAGTATCTCCGGCTCAAGGCGTGCTGCGAATCAACCTCGCTGACATGCCGCTGCTCATGATCGAAGGCATTGCGAGCGGGAACCTCGCACATGCTGCGCGGCTGGGACATGCACACAACCCACGCCTGCGAGCCCCCCGTGCTACTCGACGATGCCATGCTCGGTATGCTCGCTGTGCTACCCTGTGTGGTAAATGAGGGGAATATAATACAGCTAATGGACTTCTGGTGCGATACGCTGCGCGTGCTGTCCAACGTCGCGTCGAAGATATACTGGCCGCCAGCCGAAGCTCGTTGTCGCGAACCGCTGGATCGACTATGCCCCATGATACAGAAGATCAACAGCGCTGAACCTCTGGTAGCTTCCGAGCCAGATGGTGATGACTGCCAAGAATGCGGCATGGATCTATGCGCATGGTGCGCGCTTTCAGTTCCAGTGAGTCGTTGACAAGTATCTCGAGAATGAGATCACGAGCTGAACTTTCACGTCAACGTTAGAACCTGTGCTGCCTTGCCTAGTACCATATGCACTTGTCGCCGATCGTAGGAATGTACAGATCTGTTGCGCACGCGTGCAGAAAGCGCAGGCCTGCTAGCAGCAGCGTCCGGTCGCGCTTACTGAGGGCCGTTGTGTGCCCTGTCTTATCACTTGGAAATGGGTTGAAGCACATGTGTATTGAATTGGAGACCTGGATGAAGAGTTCATAGGGTATTACACTTGGTGTACGCACATATTTCTCGTTCCATGCGCCGATATCACGTAGGCGTCTGCGAATATACGTCTACCACGCTGAAGGTTCCCAGAGCGATCGCTGCAATCTCAAAATATCCTCTCTATTGTTGTCACGTGACCGGTAAACCCGCGATGCAACCTCAGAAGTCCTGGACCTCTTTTAAAAACCCCTACCTTTGCTTGCGCGAAGAGCCCATGCCGAACTTCTCTTCCGAGATTGTTCAATGCTGTGTCAATTTTTTCCCCTGCGCACCTCCTCGGATGAGCGGGTAGTGAACCCTCTTCGGAGTCAGTTCCAGTGCAACATACCTTGTTCAATTTCCTTCCTTCGGAGCTGTGCTACAACTCTCAGATCTCTCTCGGTATGTATCTATATTAGATTCAAGCTCTTGGCTCTGAGTTTTCTCAATTTTTTTTGCAGGCTCAACCTTCCTGACCTGGGACCTCAGGAATTCAACAACTAATCCACCCTCACCTGCGTGGCCTGATGCGCAAGAAGGATGTTGGGGTCTGCATGGTGGTTGTCTCAGAGAGTATCAACAGCCCCAGTTGGCTCTTTCGATAAGGGCACGAAGGCGCTGAAGAATCATGACCGTCTAAATTCCAGTGAGTACGCTGCTCAACGCATTACGCAATGAATAGCGAGCATGTTTTTAGGGTTCTGCTGGTTCTGTGGATGTGCCGGAGTCCTTCTGGCATTGGAATAGAGGCTAAATGGTGACAAGCTGTGTGATTGCTGCAGGAGAGTTAACCTCGGATGGCGTTGCCGTGACCATCTCAATAAACACGCTTTCCGCGTCCTGCAAAGCTCTCCTCGAACTCTTCAAGTAAATCCTGCATCTCACCCATGGTCGCATTCGACGCTTGTGCCCGTGCCCATGTCTGCAGCCCTGCGTCATCGTCACACTTGAATATTTCCTGCTGGCAGAAAAGCCACCCAAGCGGTGCGTACTTTCTTTTGTCTATGGGGTTGCATAATTGAAATTTGAACAGGAATTGGACGTCAATGAAGCAGGGGTTGTATCGCAAATTTCAACATGCAGACACGCCTACCCAGCAAAAAAATCTGCATGAGGCGGATGCCTATTCCCTGTCGCATGCCTATGCCAACTTGAGACCCATCGTCCAGCTTGGAGCCGTAGACCAAAGAGTGGCGTCAATGATTATGGCCCAAATGATAATCGCAATTCCTAAATCATGATTCCCAGCCGACGCTGAAAGCCTGACAAAAAACCTTGCCTCCAAGTCCTAGGAACTTATTTCCCTGCCTTACTTCCTTACAACCTCATCATTGCTTTGGGAGGAACACCTTCCCACACAGGAGAAGAGGATCTTTCATCTGGACAAGAAGATGCATGCATTTTGAACTGCTCCGTGGCACATGCGCCTGCGCTCTCCTGTGAGACATCTCGGCTGCGTTCACTTCAGATTCCTTGCATCGTGGTCGCGCTCACTACCACTGCACTTGCCAGTGCAAGCCTCCGCGACATGGCACATGGAGGACCTGCGCACGCCATACACCACGCCGCTCAGGAGTACAATCAGGAATGACCAGCGCGGATAAGCCCACGACCAGTCGGCTTGACTCACCCTAGCATTGGATCTTATCCTCTATTGGATCCCTTATCAATGTCGACACATCGAAACCTTTCACTCATGTATCAGGATTCACCGAGCGCGCCCTTGACATTCATGTCATTACCGCTGCAGCAATTCACGCACCGTCGGGTTGCGTTGCGCATCACGTATAACACGCCGTTCCCAGGCCAGAATTGAACATTGGGCCCGCAGGCTGCCCGTACGCACACGCGAAGCATTCCGTTCGCAGGCCCATCAGAGGGCACGCCACCAAGGCACGCCGCACAACCCGCCATTGCTTGCAGGGCATTTGGTCAAGCCTGCAGCAGCATCGTTGGTGATGCTGCTTTCACCAGCACCCGCGCGCAAGGGCCATAGCCAGTGGTTGCACGACCAGTGACACATCGCCGCGCAGCACAAGCCCGGACACCGGCGCCATAGACACTCTGAGCGCATACCTGGGTACGTTTATTTCATGAACCGCGGTCTCTTGTGTTTATTAACTACATAACAAGGACCCATAGTTTGGGAAGAACTCAGAAACTTTTAGCTAATTTCAATGGGGCCTTCATCCTCCACCTTCCCATGGAGTGTATGAGGAAGACATCAACCAATAAACTTAACAAGGGCGTTACATGTAATGATGCGGTCCATGTCCTGCTCCCACTTGAGGAGCTGATTTTTCACAAATATGCAAGAATTTACTGCTTCAAGCGGCTCTTGGAAGCCTGCTGTGCCTATGACGGTGAAGATGGAGGTAAATCTTCTAGCCAGAGTTCTGGCGGCATGAACATTTTCTGCCTTGCATTACTGCTGCTGCCAATTGATGGGCATTTATGGTCCAACATGGCCATGAATGAGTAAAATCTGAGAGGGTATAATGTTGATGAACCGGTCCACCAGTGCGTTTGATGAGCTTGATGACAAAAGTGCATCACGGGGTTACCTCGGCTGCCACGATGGCGATGAGTGGATATCCCTGCTTGCCACACACATAGACCTTTGCATGTCAGGCTTGGATATTCCCCAGACCCAAAATCAATAACTTTTGCCTTTATGCCATGTCTGAAACCGTCAGTATACTTATTTTTCCAGCTTGGTCAACTTCTCTGTAGTCGCTTATCTAAGGGTGTATTCAACCCTGTCCCCCAGGTTTTTCCTACAAGCGAAACTATCACAAATGAAACTACTGCAAATGAAACTACCACAAACGAAACTACAACAAACCCAACTACCATCAACGATGAAGAAGTCTCAAAGGGCATTTTGGCGTTCCGATTGATTACAAAAATTCTTGCCCGAATTCCAAGGGATAATGAGCCCTTCCCAGCGACCGATAACCTAAATCCCAAGAACACGATTGGCCCTCAGGCTAGCTGGACCTCCGATAATCGAAAAGCCATCAAGATTTCTGACGCTTTTGCCCATCTAGCCGTAGCAGAACATGGCGTTGTCGCAGTTTCCACCAATCGACAACCCCTCACAGAGGACGGCTCATCTGTCCTCGGCATTGTTGCTTGTACTACTCCCCTCAACGAACCCGAGGCCGAGGAACAGGAACTTCCAACAAACGCTGACCCTGGCACCTCAAAGCCAGCGCTGTGGATAGTTGCGAAACTTGTTCAGATTTATCGTTTGATAATGAAGAAGCCAGCTTTGAACATCGTAATCGCCAAAAATGCCCGAAAGACTGACCCTGAAAATGCACGCCCATCCATAATCCTCGCAGCCCCACCTGACGACTTCCAACAATTCGCAGATCTCGAATCATATGTCACAAATCTGGTGCAAAATTGGTAAATGAACTTCACTGTCGTTATTGTAAACATGCTCAAAAAATCCATATAATAGGAAAGAGCCGTCATTAGCCTCACATCTATGGATTCTTGGGCGATTGCTTGCCTCGAGGAAAATCAATTCTTCCAATAAAACTGTTCACCTCTACACCTACATCCTGTCAGTTTGCTGCCGAAAGATCAATCGACGCCTTACTTCTGAGCATTCAATGCCGTATTTTGAAGCCCTGGAGGAGATTGGCAAAACCAACTATTCGTACAATGAGACCCCATCCAATGCCAACAATTCCCAGCAGCAGACAGAGAGAGAAGCTGTAAACCAAGATCATCGATTCCTGCGAGAGTGTATACCATTCATTGCTGCCAATCCCACGACCTTCGTAATAACAGCGATTCCAAACTTGATCCAAGCCGCCCAGGATTTTTCCAACGGGAAGACTGTTCAACTTTACAACCCCTCCACTTACCAGGAATTCCATCGCCTATTACTTGAAATTCTGAAAGGCTATCGTAAAATCCTTTCAGAATTGTCCGCCATGAGCCAGCCGACTGCGGAACTCAAACAGGCTTTCAACAAAGACACGTTCTATAAACTAGTTATCAAAGGCCGGTTATTCGTGTTTGTCCTCATGAGGATAGCCAGAAGCATGGCCCTCCGGATGCACCTAGCAAACATTGAACATTGCCTTACAACTTTTATCCATGCACCAGTTATAGCCAGTTTACCCTCTGACGACTCGGCAGAGCAGGATAGCGAAAATCATGATGATGAACTTGAGGCCATTCGGCTTGACGATGGTCGTATCTTCTGCCATGAGGGGTTATTGGCCAAAATGTGTGCAACATGGGTCCTCCTCATGATCATCCAATTTGACGCTATCGAGATATGTGTCACCTTTGTCGATAGCCCCACCTTCTGAAAGATGTATAAGGACATTGGTATCAAGATCTTGCTGGCTCTGACGACTGGCCGCAAAGTACTCCCATGGGCGGATCTCTTCGACAACAGTGAAATATTCCCAGCCACCGCCTTATCTTCCACCATGACCAATGCCCAGATAAAGGAACAGCTTACCCTTGCCGTAAAAGAGGCTCTCTCAGCGAAATTATACCGTGGATACGCTTGTGCTCTGCGGGAGACATGGAAGAATCAGGGCTTGTTGGAATATCTCAACGCTGCCGTGGCCAGAATGGGAATTCAGGCCGAACTCGAAAGACAAGAGTCTCCACGCAAGTTTGTGCTTTACAAAGACTTGGCTAACCTCCGCAGTCTTCTTCTCAAACGTCAGTCTACATCAAGCAATCGAACATACCTGTACATCGCCAACAATGCAACCGACACCATTATCAGCAATCTTATCCAGCAAATCTTCGATCAATTCCCCGAATTGGATGCTTGTGATCATTTCTTCCTTGATATTGACCGGCCAACGTTTACGGGGACCCTTCACTGTGAGGCATATCTAGCTAGCCTGCTGGAGAACTACACAAAAAGTGGCACAAACATTGGTGGTCTTGTGAGCCAAGATTTGTTGGACGAATTGAAGGTAGATCATCCTTTTGTCACTCTTTCTATCATCAGAATCTCATTATACTTGCGTACAGGGTTATAGTCGAGTCATTGGAGTTTCTAAACGTTGTTGTCCAGCATGTTATTATTTTCTGGACCTCCTCATCGCGAAAACCACAAATGCTGACAAGGATAAATTTCTTGTACGAGGCCGTCACCCCAACATCACAGGATGCTCCCTTCCACCGTGGACTCCTCCAAACATCGTGAAAGATATGAATCTTGCGTTTGGTGCTCAATTAAGATTAGACTTGATTGAACTTCTGAGCACAGACGATGAAAATTTTGTTCGGCCTCGCTCGTCATCCGCGGCATCACAATCCCTTTCTGTCGATAGTAACGAAGGTCCTGCAGGAAGTTTAAAATTTTTCACCGCCCCCGCTATGACGAAAAGATTGGAACATTGACCTGTATTGATATATCAACTTATCCCCCCTCTCTGGCTCCAAATTGTTGTTCTATGTAAATGTACATGGTAAATTATCAACAAGTTCTCCGCCATTGCAACATGCTTGCTGTGTGAATTAGTGCGTATCATTTTTCAGGTTTTCATATGAACTTTGTGCGACACCGAAACTCTCTGTGTGTTGCTGCTGACACTCTGTGCATGCAACACTTGCTTCAGTGCCAGCACTCCATATCGTGACACTGGTTGGCCATGTTGAGTCAACCATGCCAGCTCTTTTCGTCAAGCAACGGTGGTGCAAACTCCTTGTTCAAGTCACTTTCAACATCCGATGACCCTTGCTGCCATTTCCCTAACACCAAGGTTGCATTCGTGGTACCGTTCTTTTACTTTACATGTTATGTCGTGGAGGTGCTAATCCCTGATTGTAGAAAGAAACAAGAAATACGCTTATATCCGTTCGTCAAGTTCAGCTGTCATCGATCATTTACATAAAGCGATATTCATGAGTCATTTTTATTAGGCTGTTCGAGTCATCTTCTATAACGACTAGGAATATATAAAGGCTGGGACGTACCAATGGTTTTTCCCATTCCCTCTTTCTGTCAATGGCGACCATCACATCCTCTTCAAACTCCTTGCCTGCTGCTACACCTTCTGCAGCCCCTGCAGCCCCTGCCGCTCCTGCAGTCCCTCCGACCCAACCTCGTCCCCTCCACAGAGAGGGAGCTATGTTCATTCTTACGCCTGAAGAGCAAGCATTGGAACTTGCCATGTTACGATCCAGCCCAGCGCCCGAGACATCTGCCCTTGGGAAGAGAACTCGAGACGACGACAATGAAGCCCACGACGGTACTGACACAGAACCAGACTCTGAAGCCCCCTTGACATCGCAAGTCTTGGCACCCACCTCAAGCAATGTAACCACTGCGTCTTTGCGCTACGCCACTCAGAAGCGGATTCGCTCGGAACAGCGTGGAGAGCTTGATGCCTTTCTGTTGGTAAGTCCTTCATTCAATCTGCATGGTTTTACTTGCATCTCACATTGTTCAGGACTCAGCGCTGGGCCGTCAGGCTAGGATTTTTGTTTGCCTTCTATCCATTGAAAACAAGATAGAGGCGTTCCAATCGGCCACACCACCATATCAAGTATCGGAGGAGCTTAAGGTATGTAATTGGACCATCTCATTGATCTAACTTCTCAGTGCTCACTGGTTTTGGGCAGACGAATATCAACAACTATGCAGTAGCGGTGCTGCTATCTGTTGAAATAAGCGCCTATAAGGGGGATATCCCCCGAAACCACATACTTGCAAGTATACAACCCTCCATCTAATATTTCTTTGATTCACTGAATCATCTTTCTACTGACATAGAATATCTTGAAGCGCTATCGCTTTGACTTGCCTATAGGTATTGAGCATGACCTAAGCAACTGGGAGAAGATATCAACGGCAGTAAGCTACTCGCTGACCCAAACTCGTGCTAAAGTCAAGAAGGCCGTACATGTAATACTCCTTATGGTACCGAATCACTATTTACCTGCTTATCTTATATAGATAAGAGATAGTATCGCAGACGGTGGTCTCAACATCTTTGCTCTCTCGCAGATCATTGTACACGGGACACCGTGTCGTGTAACCATACAGTTATGTTCTCGTGTTGCCCTCATGGTCAGTATTGTATTCATTTTGCATCTATGAAGTTAGTATCTGAATGACTGTGGTATCAGAGGGCAATACACCAGGAGTGCTCAGGCAGTGAAAAATATTGGAATCTGATTGACGCCCGTCTTGGATACATACGGAAAGTTGCAGGATCTGATCAAACCAAAATCATAAGGTGAATTGTGATTTACTTCTTTTCACCAACTTCGTGGACCCACATTATTTTCTCAGAGCATTCAAGGCCATTCTGCAGGCTGATCGAGCCGCATATGGGGCAAGTGATGACTACGAGATAGGGAACATTGTTGGCAATGAATGGCAACAGCATGTCGATGATGTAGTTTCTGGTGCAACCCCGCCAGCGTAGTCTATCAGATACTGTAGTCTATCAGATACACTAAAGTGATATGGTCTTGATATGGTCTAAATAGAGTTCTTTCCATGAATGATTATATAGCATACAATGTTTTGAATGAACCAATTTTGTTAATAGAAATGCACTTCCCAAGAAGCTGTTAAATTTCCTGAAGTATCTCTTTTAAGATGATATCATGATCTCACTGGGCGTCTCTAATTATCAATGTGTCAATCATGCTGGAATAATGGACGATATCTTATTGAATACAAATTTGATAGCTGCTGAAATACATGACAGACACAAGGGTAGAGGGCCATAGGAGCCACGTACACCATAAATTATGCTACGTCAAGATGCCATTGACAATTTGGGAGCACAGACCAGTCAAAACAGCACGATGGCATGGCTAAATAATTCATTGATGTCATCACATTGTAGATAAATGGAAGAGGTGACGAAGGACGTAGCAAAATCAAGGCCAAAAATATCAGAAACATCGCTTTTTGAACATGCCGCTTGTTGACTCTATGGTGTTGACTCCATCGATTATTCCGTGTTGACTTTATGTTGTAAACTTCAGAGCATGCACCAGTCAAATCAGCGTGATAACGCAACTGATAATTTGTAGATATCATCTTCTTGTAGATAAGGAGAAGTGCTACAGAGTAATATGGCAAGATCCAGACTGGAAGCATGGAAAATATTGCTTCGTGAACATATCAGTTGTCAAGTATACAGCGTCAATTTAATCTTAGTACCTTTGCGGTGCACACCATTCGAAACAGGTAGGGACGGAACCAACAATGTTATAGTGTCAACACAGTTATATTGATGGTTACAATGAAGTGAATAAAATGTGCGACAGCCTCTGGAATATATCTATGACCCGGTTAATGTCACACACAATCCATCTATTCAGCAAGCACACCCAAGTAAGGTATATCATATGAACACCATACTGTTAGCTGCAGCTGGCTCACCTCCTTAAATTCATGATTGACTTGCCGGACAATTTGTGCAGAAGATCTCGCAAGACATCATATAGACACATCCTAAATAACGTAGACGGTATGTTATTGCCAACAATGGACCAACCTGTCTAACAGCGTATACAACTCCTGAGAATACACGCTTAGCCAGCATCGACTGTCCTCACGGTGTCCAAATCCCAGACTTCAACTGGCGACAGCGTTCTGTTCATGATGACTCCATGTACCAAATATATCTAAGGTCCGTGTGAACTTCACGTCAACAGCACGTTTCAGGCAATTGGCGGTGTACTAAGACGGTCAAAAACAAGTCGTCAAGCTTCACCGGTCACCAGCTGTCGGACTCGACACAGCTCTCAGCGTTGTTGATCGCTACTTGATCCTGAATCCGCGCATAGGCATCAGAGTCCTCTGTACGGAAGTCGCAAAGTGAGTCCACGCACATGCAGTCTACAAAAATGAGTGAAGCGCACCTTGAAAACTATCCATCTCTCCAAATCCCGGATACTTGAGTCCGCTCTCGAATCTCGCGCAACTGATCTCCATAGCAGCGACTCTATCCTCCATTTTTGCGAAGTCGGCCCTCCACCTGATATCGTCCTTGACTAACGCGTCAATGCCGCGCTCAAGGGTGTCGTTGCGGCGAGTAAACGCGTCATTCAGCTTCGATAGATCATCGATCTGCGCCTTGTTCCGGGCGCGCATGGCAGCCAACTTAGCATCCCACTTCTCCTGCTCAGCTGCCCGCTCTGCATCCCGCTGCTCCTGCTCAGCAACCCAGCGGTGGTCGCGCTCGTCATTTGCGATCCGCTGCTCTACCAAGAACGCGCGCATAGTCTCGGAGAACCGTCCGTAGTGCGCGTCCCAGCACCCCCACGCCGCGCGCCTGTCGCGCGCCTTCTCCGCATCCTGCGCTTTCTCCCGGGCGTCCCGGAACACCTGCGTGTCTTGCGCAACGTCCGCGCGGGCGTGCGCATGGTCGTCGGACGATGCCTGCATATCCGCGTCTGCAACCGCTGTCGCCTCCGCGTCTGAGAGCTTGCATGCGTGCAAAGCGACTTCGACAGCGGCGAGCGTGGAGTCCGAGACGGTAGGCCGGGTGGTTGCGGACGACATGGTGTGCAGTGACTGTTCACGTTGGAACCAAGTCTTTCATAGTTTGCCGGTTCATGCGTCTGACTCGAGTCCACAGCCGCAGGAACCGGCCGAGCTAGTATGAATTGGGGGGCGTGGCGGATCCACAGGGTCACCGAACGAAGGCGAAAATGATGAGGTAACGCAGGCTCGCGACGCTCTCGCGCCTGTGCGCACGTACCCAGGCAGAGAACTGGACCGCTGTCAGCGACGGCGACGGACCCAGCAGCAAAGGTGTACATTCCCACGGACCTGTGTCGGTGAAGTACGGATCAAAAATCCGGGCGCCGGCGCCGAGCTGTAACTGTCAGTGCTCGAAATTGGCTCGAAAACATCCTGCGAGTTTGTGGCGAGTACTTATGAGCTGAGAATATATACTTAAAGATCGACTGTCATCTAATACAAGGGTTTTCTACGGTAGAGCCCTCGATAAATTGAAAGGTCGCTTTTTATATTTATTACTTTTCTTCACTCTCCCGTTCCATAAAGCCCAGAGGAATAATTAATAAACCCACTCTCAACCGCTGCCTCACCAAAAGATTTGATATACATGCTCTCAAATACGCCGTATGCACGTATACCCGTATCTATATTTCTACAGGAAGCACCTGTCACAAGGGTGGAGTTACAATGGCAGCGCACCATCAATAGCCGCCGGCGAACTCGCCATGGCCCGTTGGGGGTGGTTACTGGCGAGTTGCGCTTGTATCCTTGCAAAAGCTTCGGGATTCTATAGAAAATGCACTCAGCGCACACGTAATCTACCGAGATAAATGAAGGTCACCTTGAACACCATCCATCGCTGCAAATCTCAAATACACCACACTCTCAGCTCCTGAATTGCTGCTAATTCGGCCTTCCGAGCAGCGGCAGCCAGTCGGCGATCTTCCGCTGCTTCGGCTCTCCATTTGGCGCCAAAAGTCTTGGTGTCCAGTGCAAGGGCCTCAATGCCACGAGAAACGTCTTCAGCTTTGCGTGTAAGGTCCTCGAAGCGGCGAGCAACATCCCGAGCAACGTCCTTGACGTCGCAAGCAAGGGCGGCAACCTGCCTCCGGAGATCATCGAACCCCGCCTCGTTCCGGGCGTGCCAGGCAGCCACCTCCGCCTTGTCCCGGGCACGCGTGGCGGCCCACTGCTCCTGCTGAGCAGCGCCCTCAGCATCCTCGCGTTCCCGCTCAGCAGCGCGCTCAGCATCCTCGCGTTCCCGTTCGGCAGCGCGCTCAGCAGCCCAGCGTTCCCGTTCAGCAGCGAGTTCAGCGTCCCCGCGTTCCCGCTCAGCAGCGCGCTCAGCAGTCCTCCTCTCCCGCTCAGCAGCCCACCGCTCCTGCTCAGCAGCCCACTGCTCCTGCTGAGCGACCCGGCGGCGGTCGCGCTCGGCATCCGCGATCCGCTGCGCTTCCAAGAACATCCGCATAGCCTCGAAAATCTCGCTGTACTGCGCGTCCCGGCACCCCCACGCCGCGCGCCTGTCGCGCGCCTTCTCCGCGTCCTGCACTTTCCCCCGCGCGTCCTGGAACGCCTGCGTGGCTTGCGCAACGCCCGCGCGGGCGTGCGCGTGGTCGTCGTGCAATGCCTGCGTGGCGTCTGCAGCCGTTGTCGCCTCCGCGTCTGCAAGCTTGAAGGCGTGCAAAGCGACTTCGACAGTGGCGAGCGTGGAGTCGACGGTAGGCTGCGTGGTTGGGGACGACATGGTGTGTAGTGACTGTGTGGTGGGAGGATCAAGTCTTACATACTTTACCGATCATGAATTCTGACTCGTCCACAGCCGCAGGAGCCGGCCGAGCTAGAACAAATTGGGGGGCGTGGCGGATAAGGCAAAAATGACGAGGTAACGCGGGTACGCGATGTTCTCGCGCGCGGAGAGCAGGTACCACACAGAGAACTGGACCGCGCGCATGTACGCTGGAGGCAGCGGCGCCCACGGTGGTGTGGCCTGTTTCGGAGTCTCGTTGAGGTGCGGATCAAAAAGTCGGGCGTCGGCGCCGTGCTGTAAGCGCCCGAAAAACCATCCTACGAGTTTGCGGCGAGCAGGAGCTGAGAATATACAGACCGACTGTCGTCTGTTATATGAGCTGTAGAAGAGTCTACGGCAGGACCCTCGATTAGTTGAAGGATTCCCTCCGGGGCAGATTCCTGCTTTTTGATATTTATTACTTTTATTCGCTCTCCCGTTCCAGAAATCCAAGAAGAAAGAAGAATAAACCGTGAACCCATCAGAACCGCTGCTTTACCAAAAGGTTTTACAGGCATGCTCTCAAATACACCTCATGCATGTGCATATTTTTACAGGAAGCACCTGTTACAAGGGTGAAATTACAATGGCAGCGCACCATCAACAGCCGCCGGCGAATTCGCCATGTCCCACTGGCATTGGTCACTGGCGAATTGCGCTTGCACCATTGAAATAGCCTCGGGGTCCTACAGAAGTTGCAGTCAGCGCACATTCGACGTACAGAAATAAGCGAAGCTCGCCTTAATCGCCATCCATCGCTGCAAAGCTTGGATATCTGACTACGCTCTCTCCTGGACTGCTGCCGATTCGTCATATTCGACCATCCATGCAGCAGCGGCCAGCCGTAACTCTTCCCCTGCTTTGGCGACTTCGGCCTTGAATGCAGCGGCGGCCAGTCGGCGATCTTCCGCTGCTTTGGCAACTTTGGCCGTCCATGCGGCAGCGGCAAGTTGAGCATCTTCTGCTGCTTTGACAGCTTTGAAGGCTTCGGCCTCAGCATCGGCTCTCCGTTTCCTGCTCTAGGTCTTGACCTCGAGCACAAGGGCCTTAACTTCGCGAGAAATGTCCTTGACCTCGCAAACAAGGGCGGCAACCTGCCTCTCCATAGCTTCGAACCTGGCATCACGCTGGGCTTCGCGCTGGGCATCGAGGGCTTTGCGCTGGGCTTCGCGGGCATCACGCTGGGCATCGACCTGCGCTTGATTGGCAGCCCACTCCCAGAACCGTCGCACAGCCTCAGCATACTCTCTGTTCTGCGCATCCCAGTGCCCCCACACCGCCCGCCTATCGCCCGCCATCTCCGCGTCCTGCGCTTTCGTCCGGGCGTCCCGGAACACCCGCGTGTCTTCCGCAACCCGCACGCAAGAGCGCGCATGGTCGTCCCGTAGTACCTGCATACCCGCATCTGCAGCCGTTGTCGCCTCGGTGTCTGAGAGCGTGCACGCCTCAAGCTACAAAGCGACTTCGAGGGCCTGAAGCGAAGCGTCGACGATCGGGCCAGTGGCAGGCTGCGTTATGGTGGTCGGGGACGCCATGTCGTGTGATGCAGTGACTGTGCGGTGGGAGGGTTGGTTCAGCTTGGTTAAGAACAAGTTGGAGTCAGTGCATATGTAACCAACTTTACCGATCATGAGTCTGACTCGCCCGTAGCCGCAGGAGCCGGCCGAGTATAAATTGGGGGGTGTCACCAAACGAAGGAGTTAACGATGAGGTGACGTCGCGCGCTCAGCGCGCGTACTACGTAGAGAACTGGACCGTGCGCGTGTACGCTGGCGGCAGCGGTGGGACAAAGCAGAGGCGGTGTGCGTTCCCACGGACCTGTCTAGGAGTCTCATTGAGGTACGGTTCAGAAGGCTAGGCACCCGTTGCCCGGTTCCCGCATGAAGTGCTTGAGAAACATGTTGTGAGTTTGCAGCGCGTAGTAAAAGCTGCGGAAAAGCTTAGAATACGGAATAGCTGTATTCTGCACTATAAGTACAATCAATAAGTAGACACCATTGACGAGCCTGTGCTCAGGCCGTCCACGAAATTCGACGAAGACAATATTCCCACGACGCGCCGGCGCATCGCACCGACGCTGCCACGCGTTTCTCGCACTTTGAACCCTATTTCACGGCATATTTACATTCTATAGACACTACTACAACATCGTACAAGTTCATCTTTGCAGCGCGCTTAACAATTCACCCGAGCGCGACAATTTGTGACGTTGTTAAATTTAAGCGCTCATCTACGCGGTAATTAAAGCGCCGCTTCGTCTTCGTTTCAACTTTTAAGATATGCTTTACATTTTATTGCGGAAGTATAGTTTCGGACGCTCGAAAAGACGGTCGGGACCCGTGCCGTCACAGCGTGACGACCAGGCACGCGGCGAACCAGCCGCCATGCCGCGCTCTGTTAGCCACCGACGTCCGCCACCTCGACGGGCGCGCGGCGGCGACGCCCATCAGTTCGCTCCCCACACGTCCCTGAATCATCGAACCAGCTCGCTCTCTGGCCGAGGCCCGAGGCCGTGCGCACGCACGTACTCACACAGCATGGGCACGCGCAAACGCAAAGAACGCACAGAAGCACGCACACACATGCACGGGCGCAACACGAACAATACACGGAAGCACGCACGCACACGGCGCGTGCGCGTAAATGCAGACACGCACATACCGCAAACATACCATGGTCCGCGGTGAGTAGCATAGTAGCCAACGGCATCGGTCTACCGTGTGCGGCTCTGAGTCCATGGATTCCGCGCACCGTACACCTCGCAGTGCACTTAATAGGAGACTGTGCTGCATGTTGCGCACCAGAATACGCCCGCGCCCACTTTGGCTAATCCGCGCCCACGCGCATGAAAACGCAGCGCATGAATACACAACGCGAGGGGGTAGGCGCGGCCGCGGCAAAGGCTCTGGGTGTGCGACTTCCGCACTGCGGTGCGTGTTTAGCATCACATTCCCATCCAAACGCTAATGCGCCTGCAGCGCTAGCTCGTGTCACGCGCGTGGAAGATTTGCGTGGAAGATTGCAAGCTTTGGGACRCGCCAATTTCAAGCGCGCCCCTGCGGTAGCATTGTCACGCCGAGGAAGTTCAATCAGTCGAAGCGCGTGCCGGCGCCCGCTGACTGCGAATGCGCRCRCGCGCTGCGCCGCRAACAGAACAGTGACGAACACGCGCATGGCATGATTGGCGCAGAGTGGGAACGGCGCTCGGTTTGGCGTTCGGTTTGTACATAGATAGTGTGGAAACATGATTAATATCAAAACACTTACCGAAAAAAAGTAGTGGGCCACGGAGTCTGCATTGCGTTAGGAGGGGAGAGCTAACCTTCAAGTACTTGCGAGCACTTTGTATTATTTATACTGAACAATGGCATGCATGCTGCGCGTGTGGCACACCACGGTCTCTGCCTCATGAATTACCTTGAAGCATCACTCAACGCACTGCTAATCACGACATGATCCGGGCCGGGACCCTGCAAACCATTGTATTAATATGCCATGATGTGACGTACAAACACCAGGAGGTCGTACGAAGCTCTGGCGTGCCCTCAGGAAGACAGTCCCACAGAATATTAGCCTTACGGGGACGCAGATAACGACAGTCCCGTAGCGATAAGGGCAGTCCACAACATCAGCGACAGTCCTACATAACTTAAGCACCCGGCTGATTGCGGCGCGCGCTCCCAAGTGCTCCCTGGCTGCTGTTATTTTTATCTCATGCCAGGCCGCTCATGTATTTCTTGCATGCGCGTTGCGTGTGTTTATCATAATTTGTGCCTATCATCTCCATCTAATTCCCACTTGAATTCAAAAAAAAATACACGGAAGGAAAGTACTGGTTGGCAATAGAAACAAAAAGCATTATTCRACAACAGCATCCCACCTGGGAGCCTGGGAGCCRATTCCCACAACCGACACCCCTGTCATCCACAAGAAAGCTCGGCACAGTTTTTCCCAGTGCTATTTGGGGAGCCGCTTTGARGAGTTGCAACGGRTGTGAGAAGAATTGACCMKCGGGCGTTGCGCGGGCGCTTAACTCAGAGTTGAAGCGCCCACCGACGATGCAATAAGGCCCCGGGGCGCCCCTATATCACCGAGCTCTGGCAGTCCCGTGTTGTTGGCCTTATGAAATTTATTTAATGCAAATAACATTATATACAATTTTGTTCACTCACCGTGGCRTTGCGCGAAGCGAGGCGCGCCTTAGCTGCTTCCTCTCGGGCTTTTTTATTGACATATCGGTGTTTGAGAGCCGCGCCCTCTGCCTAATCAAACAAATYATCTATTATGCATGTAGTAATGACAAAATATTTAAGCTCACCCATTCAAGGATTGCCGCAGCGCGCTGTGACGATGTCTGTACGGGTTCTTGCGGTAAAGGATCCGTATGCATGGCTTGTGGCGTATCCGTTGCGTAGCGTGCAGAAGGTTTCTTCGCCTCTCGGATGCCCGGCATCAGGCACMAYTTTTGGCCAAYCAGCRAAATTGCGAGGGCAAGCGCGAGTGCRGCAAGCAGCAGCAGCACRGCGGGGAAGGGGCGATGGCGCGCGMCKGCMGKCGCGCGCTCGAGCCAAAAGGGGCAAGCGACTCCGCCAAGGAAGATGCCGTCGTCGCCGCCGTCAGGGCGCCGGGGCGTGCCCGGGTTGCACAGCCATCTGAGCGCGAAAAAGGTGATTTATCAGCGATCGGCTCCGGCCAGCGACGTCGGGCGAAACAAACAGCGCGCGGCACGCGCGGCGGGCGTGAGCGGAGGGGGGGGCGGGTGAGACAGTCCCGGGTTGACTCATCCGAGACAGGGAGGGCGGTCCCAGCCCGGTTTGGCGTGACGGCGGGCACCCACGTGACCCCGGGACCGTCCCCACCCAGAGAGAATTATACTCCACTATCTATGCTCTCAATTTTATTGAATTTTAATATGAAACTTTATATACAAATTAAAGTATGCAACATAGGTACAAAAACACTGCAGAACTAGTATGCACGTATAATACAAGAATATTAAATTCGTCGCTTTACCTCTCGTTCTCGCTCTCGCCCTCGTAACATCGTCATAAATTCTAGTGGCTCTAAGCTAGCACAGTAGCTTACACTCTGTCGATTTCAGTTCCCGGTTGGCTAGAAGCCGTGTAGGAACCCCCTCGCACCCCCACGCACCCTGCGTCAAGTTGCCTGCGCGTCCCACTCGTTTCGTTTCGTTTCATTTGTTTGTTTGTTTCTCGTCGCCGTTATCCGCATGCAGGATGCCTTATAGCACATCACCATACGGCTGCGCAGTCCTCTATATACATTCTGCATTTTAAAAGTTGCAAGGACGATGTGATCGACGCCGTGCATGCTGAGTAGATTTGGGCTTTCGCACCGCGCGAAGCGGCTCCCAAAAATCACTGTATTCAAAGATCATCGTATATTCAACTATAGCATGAGTACCAATTCTGTCTTCACCGTTCCTGCGTATAAAATAAGCCTATGTACTAATACTGAAGAGCCCTCGATAAATTGGAAGATTCCCTCCGAGTTAGATTATAACCATTTACTTTTATTCGCTCTACTGTTCCAGAAACCCCTGAATAATAAGCCGTAAACCAATTCTGAACTGCTGCCTTACCGAAATAAAAACGCATGCTCTCAAATACACCTTATGCGCCTGTTCCCGTGTCCATATTTTTATAGGAAGCACCTGTTACAAGGGTGGATTTACAATGACGGCGTACCATCAACAGCCGCCCGCGAATTCGCCATATCCCACTGGCATTGGTAACTGGCGAATTGCGCTTGCACCATTGAAAAAGCTTCGGGGTCCTACACAAATTGCAGTCAGCGCACATGCAATCTACAGAAAAAAACAAGGGTCACCTCAATCGCCATCCGTCGCTACAAAGCTTGGATATCTGACCACGCTTTGTCCATAACTGCTGCTAATTCGCCATGTTTGACCTTCTGAGCAGCGGCGGCCAGTCGGCGATCTTCTGCCGCTTTGGCGGCTTCGGGCTTAGCATCAGCTTTAGCAGCGGCTCTCAATTTGACGCCTTCCTCGACGAAAGTCTTAGTGTCATGCGCAAGTGCCTGAACATCGCGAGAAACGTCCTTAACGTCGAGAGCAACGTCCTTGACCTCGCGAGCAACGTCCTTAACGTCGCAAGCAAGGGCGTCAATCTTCCTGCTGAGATCATCGAGCCGTGAATTGACCACCGCCTTCTGCGCGTTCTGCGCTTTCGTCTGGGCGTCCAAGAATACCCGCATGTCTTCCGCAACCACCGCGTAGGCGTGCGCATGGTCAGCTCGTAATGTCTGTATGATTTCCACGAGCATTTCCTCCTCGACTTCCGATAGCCCGAAAGCGTGAAAAACGACTTCGACAGTGGGAAGCGTGGAATCGAGGGTAGGCTGCGTGGTTGAAGACGCCATGCTATGTGGTGACTGTGTGGTGCGAACGGTTGGGTTGACTTGGTTGGGAATAAGTTGGGAGTAAAGTATGTGGCTGTATCGATCATGAGTCTGACTCGTCCACAGCCGCAGGAGCCGGGGGCGTGGCGGATCCACAGGGTCAAACGAAGGGGGAAATGATGAAGTACGTGCCGAACGCGGGCTCGAGCTGGCGCACGATCGCTCTCGCGAAGAGTGGGTACCGCTCAGAGAAATGGAACGCGCGCATGTACGTCACGGTTGGAGACAGCGGCGGGAACGTCATGTACTATAGATGAATTCAAGAGACGCGGAGCAGCTGTCTCGAAGTCGCAATTCAGAGGCACGGATCAACAGGCCGAGGACCAGCGCGGACCTACAAGCTTCAGGTTGACTGTCAAAAAAGTAAACGTTGAGCCACAAAGTCCTCACTCTCCACTATTCGCATTGGAAATTTCTGGTAGAAGCTGTCCAGGATCTTAAAATTTAAATATACACACGCATTGTACACGCGCTTAATTTTGTGGGGCGCGCGGCGGCTCCGAAACTCCAGTCACCTCGCGTACCGAGTACTTACATATCCATTAAAATAGACCATCAACTTGGCATAAACCCACTCTTCACAATCGGTGTCCTATATGCTACCAAGATTACAGATTCTGAGACTTAGACGACCAATATTGATTGGAGATTTATGGCACAAAAGTTGGAGTAAGTGTACTTTCAACTTTAAAGTTGAAATACATTTTATGCGGGTAAGCACGAAGATGGGTCCTGAGGAGATCATCGCACATATTCCGTCTTGGTACATTAGATCCCGAGTCACAACGGCACCGCACCATCAGTAACCGCCGAACTCGACACGGCTTTCCTGGCGTTGTTTATCTCTACTCGAACTTGCATCCTCGCAAAAGCGTCGGGGTCCTATGGAAGCTGTGGTCAGTCCACACCCAATTTGACGAAATAATGAAGGTCACCCTGAACGCTATCCATCTTTGCAAATCTCGCATTCCTAAGTACACAATCTCGCGTGGAATTTCTGCTGCTTTGTCGTTCTCGGCCCACATAGCAGCGACGGCGTCAGTTGTCTCTTCGATGAAAGCGTTAGCATTGCGAGTATCGGCATTCATTTCGTCGACATGCGCTTGGAGGTCGGCCAGCTTAGCATCCCATTTCTCCGGATCGTTGGCCAGGAGGCGCACTATCTCTGCATCTCTCTTATCGTCCTTTTCATCCTGCGCGTCGCACCACGTTTCATCCTGAGTGTCCAACCACGCCTGCGTACTTTCAGCGGCTCGTTGCGTACCCTCAACACTCTCCTCCGGGGCTTCCTCCTGGTCATTCATTAATATCCGCATAACTTCTTCGGACCTTGTTTCCTCGGTGTCTAATAACCAGAATGCCTCTATCTCGGCAGTCAGGGTGTGAAGCGCAGGCTCGACGGTGGTACCCGCAGCGGACTGCGTGATTGGGGAAGCCATGCTGTGTGGGTAGAAGTTGGTTTAAGTTGGTTGGGAAAAAGGTGGAGTACTTAACCGATTCTGACTTCGCTCGTCCGTAGCCGCACCAGTGGGAGCCTGAGCATAATGTGGAGGCGCATATTTGTGCTGGTTTGGTTCTCGCGAATTTGAAATTGCCGGATCCACAGGGCCAAATTGGGGCCAATTGACGCTATATCGCAAACGCGGTATGGATCAGTAGAATGATCCAAACTTGAAGGCCCAAATGGACAAGAAATAGATGGTATCAATTAATGAGGAACGCGCTGAACACAGGCTCAAGAAGCCGCCCGCCAGCACCGGTAGAAAGGCAGTGCTCCAAACTGAACGCACGCACAAACGGCGACTGCAAAGTATATATTACAAAATAAATCCAATGGAAAACACATCTAATGAACGTATTCCTGTGCATTGATCAGAGAAACCAATGAAAACGACGTTTTGAGCAAGGGTGGTCATCACACACACATGCCGTCTCGGCACATCGGAGTCATAACGGATAGCACAGGGCCATCAACTTGAACACGTTCAAGTTTTCTTGGTGTTCGCCATCACTACGCGCGCTTTAATCCTCGCAAAGGCCTTGGGGTCCTACACACGGGAGCTGCACTCAGCCAACACTCAATCGCAGAAAAGAAAAGAAATGCCACCTCCGCCACCACCCAGCTCTGCAAGTCCTCAATCGCCGAGACCACGCGCGCGTGGTTTTCTGCCGTTTTCGCCTCGTGGGCAGCGTGCGCTTTGGTAAGCGCCGCCCGCTGGAGGCGGTTCTCAGAAATGCCCTTCACCACGCCATCCAGCTGGCCGCTGAATCGAACGAGCTGCGTATGGGTGCTCTCGAATTCCTGGATCCTCTCCATTTCCCTCTTGTTCTGGCTATCGCCCAGCACGCGCACGATCTCCATGACCTTTTTCTCCTGCGCGTCCAAGAGCGCTTGTATCATCTCCGTGACTATTTTCTTCTGCGCATCCAGGAGCGCCTGCATTGCCGCCGCGACGGCTTGCTCCTGTGCGTCGGACAGCTTGAGGTCGATAGCTTGCATAGCGGCGCGGACAGTGGGGGTGTAGAGCGGGGGGTCGACGGGCGTACCCGTGTCAGGCGTTTCTAGTGGGGAAGCCATCCTATGTCGGTGGTTTGGTGGTGGTGGTAACTTGGGAGTACTGGACCGACCCTGCAGCCTGACTCGTCCATATCCTCAGCCTGCAGGCAGGAGCATGGGCATATTTTTGGGGCGCGTGTTTATGTTTGTCTCTCGCAAAATAAGCGAATCCACGACTTGGTAAAATGAGGCCGCGCCGCGAACACACGCACACTCTACCTCCAGTAAGCACTTATTCCTACTTGCGCAACAATGGTCAAGTTGACAGACCTACGATATCAAGGCATATAATTCATACAACGCGAAAAGCAATTCATGTACAGATTGCCGTACGTCCAAACCAATAACCTGTCCGTATCCCGCGAATGCAGTGGGAAACCAAGATATATGTAAATACATATGCTCACAGAGTCTTCCTAAGCGTCGTCACCACTTCTTGCTTGACGTCTTAAACACCCACGATGTCGGCCATGACTAGCTGTGTTACATCTTTTTCACCTCCGACGCGGCTTCCTCCTCGATCCACTCCGCGCGCTCCTTCAGCGCCTCGTGAAAGATCGCCATCGCGGCGAAGACGCGCCTCCAAACGAGAGCCAGCCGGAAGCCGATACAAGATGTAAATTACTGTGCCACAGTGGCGGAATTTCGAGAAAATTAATTAATACTGGATTTTATCCCAGTCTGTACACGATACAAAGTTGTGCATGCGGACATCTCCCACATGCCTATATGACTCGGAGTCACGACGGCAGCACGTTATCAATACCCGCTGAACTCGCCACAGCTCTACTGGCGACTCGCGTGCGGATATTCGAAAGAGTGTCGCGGTCCTATGGAATTGCATTCAGTCTATACGCAATCACCAAAAATGAACAAAGTTCACCTCGTACGGGCCCATCAATCTTTCCAGGTCCCCGACTCTTGAGCGCACATACTCGCGCATTTCTTCTGCTTCGGCTGTCATGGCGTCCGCCTGCGACTAAGGTCGGCGACTAGTCTCCTGTCATCGTCGATTTGGAGTTTCAGACGCATGACATCGTCGACCTGGAGGCGCTTGAGTTCTGCGTCCCACTCAGCAGCCTCTTTAGCCCGTGTGTCAGACCGCGCCCGCTTGTCCTCAGAAGGGTCTATCCTTAGAGTCTTTTTTATGAGCGTCCCGCAATGTGCACTCATCCTCAGCGACCTTCGCCTGTGCTTTCTTCTGGGCGTCCGGAACGCCAGAATATCTTCGGCGGCCCCCTCCCGGGCTTTCTAATGGTCGTCCCGGAATACCTATAGCGTCTGCAAGGCAGCCATGTTTTTCTTCGGCGTCTGATGACTTGAATGCCTGCAAAGCACCTTCGACGGTGCGAACGCCGAAGCGTAGAATCGAAGGTCGGACCCGTGGCAGGCTGCGCGAGTGGGATGCCATGCTATGTGGTGACTGTGGTAAGAAGGGCCCTTGGTTCAGCACGGTTGGGATCAAGTTGGGAGGTAAGTACTCTGGGCTGGGGATACTGTAACTTCACCGATCATGAGTCTAACTCGTCCATAGCCGCAGGACCCAGCTGAACAACGACTGAGCAACGGCTAAGCATACTTTTTGTGGTGTGTGGTTGTGCTGGAGATGATGCTACACCATCACGAACTCACGTACACGACCTCTGATACTTTGTACTCTCTACGCAAGGAACATTTTAGTACAATGCATTGAATAGAAACATATATGATATTAATATCAAATTGCTTTTAGAACGCTTAGCCTGATGCTCGTAGAACCATAGTATACAAATATACATCCTAGTTTGTAGTACTATACACATACAGTCCATGCAAAACAAAGGAATTTCTCGTTCTCGAGATTGTTCCATAACTACAAATTAACAGTCATTACTTTCATGGTACCATTGTTCTTTGACTTTTCCATGCGTATGTTATCGGGCTTCGTCCTGTCATGAATGTATATAATTTCGTGAGTATCAATTTTCCATTTTGGTTGAAATTTGTCCGGTGACAAGCTTTCCAGCGAGAAATCATTGTTGTCTAACATGGGAATTGCCAGAAGGAAGGCGCAAAAGCAAGGTGGGATGATGACGTGCGTTTCTTCCTCTGAAAAAGTGAAAATGCCAAAGACAAATTCATGAATGCCGATTGTTCCACAAATTGAAGAGAAGTCATTTTCTCTTGGGCGATAAGGCTGCATCCTCTTCAGATCAATCCCCATGATTCCAGTGGGATGGCGAGTTGGATTGTCAAAAGAAAGGTTGGAACAAGTGAATTTAACTCTCCATGGCCCCACTTCATGTCCCTGTCCCGTCTTGGATGATCCAGAGGTCAAAAGGCTAACTGGATGGGCCCGCACAAGTAGTAAACGCACCCTCAGCCCAAGATGTGTTAGGATCATGGCCTTGCCGGTTAAGGGGAACATTTGACATGCTTTTGCAATGTCGTTGGATGTCAATCTATCAGAGATGCTGTCAAGGGCTATGGGGTTGTGTAGAAAACATTCCGGGCTAGATGGAATGAGGCGAGATAGATGTATCTTGTCCGAGATAGGCTTTCCACCCCATGCCAGGATTTGTATGACTTGTGAGATATCCCGCGATGTGATGATTGCTTTTACCAAGCGAAAGAACGCCCGCTCAGCTCCTTCTCCGTAAGACGTCGGCATGCTCACACCAAATATTCCCATTAACGAGTACGCGCGATCTTCGCCTCGTGTAGTAGTCCGTTTTGTCGCCCAAACCATTCGTTCAATGACACTGCTGGCGGTCTTCAGTGGGTCAAAGGACACAAAGTCCTCAGAGCCTATCCCTGTCACATTTAATACAAGGCTTTGAATGTCAGGGTCGTCCTTGTCATTGTCACCGAGGCAGATGGCCCTCCAATGGTGATCATAGAATTTAAGCCGCTTGGGAGCCATAAGTTCTTGAAGAGTCCAACCGCGGGTAAACCATCGATCCTTGTTCATGGAAGCATAAAGTAGAGGCATCGTATCGGGGAAATGTTCAGGCGTTGTAGAGGTTGATCCGGCGGGCAATGGTCCGTTTGACGTTTCATAGAGATACGTTATGCATATCGACGAATCTTGATACCATTGATACATGGACCGAATCGATTCATCGAGTTCGGCGCTACTGTCTTTGTTAATGCAAATTGTATCGGCCCATGCCAGGGAGACACCCCACTTCTGTGCAAGGTTGCAGAATCCCTCTATCTTCTTGTATCCGGGATACTTCTTGTAACGTGAACGCCAGTTCTTCGCCAGCGTATCTTGATACCTGATCTCCCAGTCACGACCATGGAACCATGTATGTGATAGTACCGCATAACCTCCGAATTCAGAGAAGAGAAACTGGAAGACAGCTTTCAAAGGGTCCTCTCGAACATCTTCATCCTGTGGATTGTCGTTGCGACGGTCGGCTTCGGAGACCCTCACCTTCGACAGCTTTCGGACTGTTTCGAGCATCAATTCGATATTTTCCTCGCGTTTGAGATGGGCCAATTTGTTGTTGATGTGGACTATTATATCTTCTCTGTCGATAAGTTGCATTCCAGGAAGTGCTAATAGCCGTATAGGCATTTGGTCAAACACATAAGCGCGCAGTGCTAGTTCCAGCTGGCGAGTCAGCGGGCCCGATTCGGCGAATTCATTTTCCATGACAACTCTTTGTGTGGTTGATATATTTGTGAGCAGGTCTTTCAATGCTGGGTTCAAACGAGCTTTCGTCACTTTGGAGCCCTAGATAAAAAGTATCGTGCGTTGACCATATGAGATTGTCACTGGGGATCGTGCAGTGCATGCGTACGCACAGCATGAACGGGCGGAATCTTCATCCCCATCGTTGCGGTCTACCGATATAATTAATGAAAGTGGACTTTGGCTTGAATATCGTGGATCCTGTCGGATGTGGATATGATGCGGACGTTATCAGGTCGAGGTAATAAGTACTTAGTGAATCAACGGTACTTATTGGCAAGTTCTTCGTATGACATTATTTATCGGCAAATATTCACACACGCTACACACTAGCACACGCCATCACTGATGGCCATCATGGTCGCTAGAATTTTTGCTATCTACAGTCACTAACACCTAACAAGAGTACCCTTAACTCTTGCCTAAACCTTCAGTTTAACCCTTACAATCGCAAGGAAATCCCGAGGCAGAGACTTGCCGGGGACTTTCTGGATCCCATTTGCCGAGAATCCGATTGTGCCGCCATCACACGTGCAATGACGCGTGGACGCGTCGGGGCGTCGGGCGTCTTATTTTATCTAAGCGAGCTGGCCCCAGCGCCCAACGTCAACCTTGATCATCCGATCTTGACTTGATTTTGTTTATAGATTTAGCAGAAAGGTATCCTGTGTCCGCTGGAAATACATAAGTAACAGCAGAAGCAAATACATTTTATTACACTGGTGACCGAAGAGGCACAAGCGCCTAGCAAGGGCTGCATTGGCTTTCAGGATACGGAAGTATATACCGGGCAGTCTGGGCTGCGCTCCGCCTACACAGGGCAGTGCGATAACAAGGTGTGCAATGGCGCAGCACACCATCATAGGTTGATGTGTCACCATGATGCAGATAAATATCGCGTCCGGTGATTTGTATCATTGAAGGAGGTGGCAGAGAGAACGTGCCAACGATGAACGGGATGCAGATATTATATTTATTATTCAGGGTCTTATATTATTGAAGGCGGCGGCGGTGAGCTGATATAGAATAAACTTTAAAGTACTTTGACTGTAATATCATATCTCGCTGAACTAGCTTTATATTTTAGGTCTAAGTCTGTATATGAACACCAATAGGGCAGCCTTGCCTTTGCTGCTGACTTAGTGCTCACTGATTTCTGGCATTTTTTTTACAAACTGCTTATTCAAAATCTTGTTGGTGTGAGCTCAGATAAATTTTTTAAAAAATGTATGTATATGACTGCCTGCCCGCGCACCCTGCAGTGAGCGCATTTACGCATGGACAGGAAACAGCGAGGCGCCGGCCTAATGCCGTGATGCAGTACTGAAGTGCAACGGCGAACGATCTCTCTCTTCATGCGTGCACAATGGCTGGCACGGTCCACATATTTCACCCCAGAGAATATATTGTGCTACAAGCCGTGCATCAGCCCACCGGCGTGCCGTCGCCTCCTCGTCCTTTACTATCACTGGCCCAGTGTTTGAACTAGGTCGGGTGTTTGAATATCGCAACGTTTTGCCATATACCTCCACAACCACACATTCAATAAATCTGAAAAATTCAGTGAAGGTAAAGGTAGTCTACGCGCATAGCTCTGTGAAATTTATTTTATTTGAATTCCAAATCCAAAGGCAAGAAACAGAGATTAAGTGCGCGTTTTTCAATGCTTGGTGAATTGAAAGAGTGATACTTGTTTCCTTCCTTCAAAAAAAATTGAGTGAGCTCTGAAAGTGCTT